>JAODLD010000151.1:382385-394775 GCA_026781065.1 Mormyrops boulengeri | reverse complement strand
CCCCCCCCCCCCCCCCCCCCCCCCCCCCCCCCCCCCCCCCCCCCCCCCCCCCCCCCCCCCCCCCCCCACCCGCCCAGCCGGACGACGGCCCGCGGACGGGGGGGCCGTAGTCGTGGATACGTGTCCAGGCTGTGGCCATGTAGACCTGCAGTGCCCCTGACGTGTCCTCCCTCATCGGGCTCTCCGACCATCTCACGCTCCACCTTTCGTTTATTCTGCTCCAGTGTGTGTGTCTGTGTACGTGTTGGGGGGGTTGTTATTGAACACCAGTGATGCTGTGCGACATGCCGATGCTGGCTTCAGTGACAGCCATGCCACCGCAAGGCGATATTTGTGACAGGGGGATGTTGGGGTGCAGTGCGAGTGGCATTCTTGAGAATCGCGATCGATCGCTAAGCTGTGAGCCCATCCCGGTGGAGCTCAGGTCCGAGCTAGAAGCTGACGCAAACTGGCTTCCAGCCCCTGGGGGAACCAAAAATGGAACACTAAATCGGTTACCGTTTCCGGTACGGCAGCTGGAAGAGGGAGATGGCGGATATTTTAATGAGTTCAGAGAGCACCTCCCGCTCTCCAGCTCCAGGGCTGAGCATCTTACCCTCAGTTAGTCAAATCAGAAGAACGTTAGAGCCTGAGACCATATCTCTCAGCCCAGCTCATACTCAGCACAGAGGTCCTGTTAACGTATGGTCAGTGTTACGTGGCTACGTGCCAGCGTCAGGTGGGCTCAGCTAGGCCTGAGGTGTCGCCCAGTGAGATGCTGATGACGGCTTGCTGTCTGTCTTGGACCTGAGATCGCCGTCAGTATGGTGAGCATGACACCAGCATGGTTACATCATCGGGGAAGCTTTCTGGCTCCCTTGAAGAGACTTCTATTTAGGTTAGGGTATTTTTACACTGATCTCAGACCAGAATAGCACTCGAACTTCCCGATTTCTGCTCGTCATAAGCACGAGCAGAAAATTCACGAGGAAAGAGAGGCACAGAATCATTGAAGGTATCCATGTCATACTGAGATCCCTCGCTCCAGCAGTATGAACATAGCCATCTCAGATCCAACCGGCTGCCCTTCCCAGGTTCCACGGCGGAGACCTCAAGGGACCCTGCAGTACTTACTGGATCCATGCCATGGTGAATCGAACATACTGGGAGAGCTGTTTAGAAGAAGCCTTTAAACAGTGTTCAAGTGTTTAAGCAGGCTTTCTTCAGTGGTCAAACATCTTCTGGGCTTGGAGGTCCAAGTGCCAAGGACAGCTGGAGGACGTGTCTTTTTCAGGACAGCTCAGTTCTATCTCTCCATATTTTTAAACAGACAGCTGCTTTCTAGTCTTGCCATTCATCCTCCTATAGCATCACATTGGGTCAGCTATCAGACCTGAGAGGCCAGCCAAACTGTCGCCCAACACAACCAACTCCTCTGATCTGTGAGTGTGGCTGTTACTTCAAGGTTGCTGGTCATGTGACTGTGGCTGTTACCTTGAGGTCACTGGTCATGTGACTGTAGCTGTTACCTTGAGGTCGCTGGTCATGTGACTCCTCAAGAGGCCGGGAGCTCAAGTTCAAACCTCCCCGCTCCTCTAACATGGGAGAAATATAGGGCCAGATCATAGGCCTTAGCTTCTTTCTGTTGACAGCACTGGTCAGGACTGGCCTTCCATGGTTCCAAAAAGAAACCAGAGTCATATAAAACAACTCCACATTCAAGTGGAAAACTTGCCAGTTAGGGCAGAGGACGATCGTGTTAGCAGCCAACTAGTCTTCAGGATTTTCATATGGCGAAGGCACGCACTGCTCTTGAAAACTAACGCCCAACACCACCACACGCGTCCTCCGTTAGCACTGAGGTATTTTTAGAACCTGTGGTCAGTAGCTGCTTTGCGGAGTCCCGTAGACTGTACCTTTTCAGCTGTACAGTCTAAACAAAAATGGGTCCTAATCATTAACAGCATGTTTAACATGTAGTGAAGTTAGACATTTTGATGATAAAACAAAGCATCAAGAAAATACGCTCTTGATTCTTAAGGAAAGAGCGTTCCCGGGTTTTCCTGTGGAAACAGATACACAGCGTTTTAGTTGAATCATTCTGAGCACAGATGTCAGTATTCCTTTGTGTGCTCAGTGTCCGTATTGTACCCCGCTGTGTTGGGTTTGATATACTACCACCTACCAGCTGACAGAAAGGGGTTTTTGTTTGTTTCTCTTTTCACATGATGGCTGAACGCTCCAGGGCTTTCCCAGCAGTGCGGGAGGTGATGTCGCTCTTCCCTACTGTCTTTTCCTCTACCTCTGTTTCTCTGGCAGCTGTGCCAGGGATGAGATGGAGTGGGAATGTTTAATGAGTGCACCCTCTTCCGTATAGCTCAACATCTGAAATCAACCTGGCCGCAATCCAGTCCAGATAAGCAGTTGGCAGCACAGGAGTTGTCCTGTTACCAGAAACGCAGCTGCTACTCTGTGACATTCTGATGCCCACAGAGGGTAAAACATCCACCAGATGAGTGGATTTACCATGGTAAACCTCACATACTGTATGGCCCCACTGCTGGGTTTCCATACAAGGTAATTTGCATGACGTTTGATGTGGTGATGTGGATTGGGGTGAGAGCCCACATGTGACGCTCATCGCAGTCACATTGCGGAGTGTCGATTCACGGATTCCCGCTCAGTGTCATCATTAGTGATCATCAGTCAGTCTCCGTTTCCATGGTGACGGCGAGCTGTGTTATTTCCGTTCTGCATGCATCCACGATTACCTCTGGATGCTTTGCCACTCTCACGGTCTAAGGTCCTTGGCCAGCACTCGTGCTGTTTCACCTAGAGGAGGGAAGCAGCGAGATGTGATTATCACAAGAAAAAACACACACTGGCATTGGACTGTGGGCGTGTAACGCCATGGCTTATGTAACGCACTGTGAAAGATATTGCAGTGCATTCTCAGGCGGTTTGGCTTTCCACCCTGGGCTGATTACTTTAGTTAGATAACGGCGCTGGATTTGGTATCTCGGTGATAGCTGCTGGTGGGTATCATCTGGATCCCTCCCGCCTTTCCCATGAGCTGGGAATGGAAGGTTCCACAATGTCTAGCAGCAGGAAGGAGATGGTCCATGTGAGGGTGGGAGCCCAGATGTCCGGGACTGTGTGGCCGGCTGGCGGGTCCTCTGTGTGTGCAGGCCGCCTGCCTGATCGGGTCGAGTAGACTGGACCTGTTGACTTTGGCTTCAGCTGCTGTTTCCAGTTTTTTTTTCCCAGCCTTGTTCACAGCCAAATTGTCAAGATCCGTGTGTGAGGTGATCTGGGACCAGAGTGGGACCAGCTCACAATCTGTGATGAGACTGGAAAGGGAGGGGATTGGGGGAGTCTACCAGGTGGTTTTGCTTGGTGGGGGATGGGGGCCAGCTGCTGGTGCTGTTTCGGGGTTCCCCTTTTCAGAGCCGTGTTCCGAGCACTCTGGCTGCCCAGTGCTCTTCCTGATCTGGCCCATTTTCTCCTCCTCCAGTCCCATCTGTCCCCAAACAGTCAGAAGTCGCTCCAGGTGTTCTGACTTGCCTTCCTAAATTATTCACACAGTTTGAATGTAATGGTGCGTTCCGTTTGCCCTCGGAACTCGGATTCCGAGTTTTGAAGCCGGAAGTGACGACATGCGCGCTCCCGTTTCTCAGAGATCCGAGAAATATCTCGGAGCAGCACAGAGGATCCTGAGTTCAGAATCCGAGATGGCTGCGCCCTTTATCGACAGAAGTGAAATTTGTAGTTTATACTGTTTAAACACTGCTTCTCATTTGTGGCTCATTAAATTGGTTGCACACACTATACCGTCCAACTTATCCGTGGATGTGTTGGTACAGCGTTTTATAGGTAAAGCACCGCGTGTAATGTGTTATCAACTGATATTGCTTACACTGGCTAACAATTAACCGGTCTAGAATTGGATTTCATGATAGTCGGATTATTTGTCGGATTTAAGGTAGTTCGGGCTAATTGTAAGTGAACGAAGACCATTTAAACCAAGGTATCTTAAACCCTACAAGTTGTCCGGCTAAGCAAAAAATCTTGCTTTTTGATATGGGTCCATGGTATTGCTACTTCTGTGGCAAATGGAACGCATCCGACTCGGTTTTTCCCGAGTTTTTAGCAGATGTGACGTAACCTCGGCAATCGAAACTCGGATCCGAAGGCAAACGGAACGCACCATAAATCCCCAAGTCGTGGTGGAAGATTTTTGCCCTGAGGCCATCTCTAAGAGGGGCTATATGGTAAAAAAAGAGAAAAATTCCAGATAAAAATACCATTTGTGGGAACTCTAAATGTTGTGAATCGCTTAGTCAGAGCAAGCAGAGAGTCTCTTTTGAGCTTTACTCAGGCTGACCATAAGTTCGGTGGTGACCATATGTCAGTGTGGTGCGTTCTCCTTGGGGGGGCTGGAGCCCCACATTGAGGTCTGACTCCTCTCACCCATGGCCAGGAAGACCAGGCTGTGCAATATGAAGGACTTTATGAAGAACCTCCTTTTGGGTGTCAGGGTCCTTTGTGAAAGACCTGCCCTTGGCTGAACCCCTCAGACTAAGCGACGGCAGGAAGCAGGGGAGAGAGCATGTAAAGCTGAAAAGACGGTGAGCCCTGGGGAGAGGGTTCGAGTTCACAGAGAGCCGGCAGGAGGGGGCAGACCGTCACGAGCCGCACCTGACTCTGGGGATCTGAAATCTGGAAGGAGGAAGTGTTATTCAAGCACATGTGGTAGTTTGTGTGGATGGAGCACAACAAGCTGTGGCATGTGTGAACATTTGTCTAAAAAAACTCCCTGTAGTTTCCGATAGCATAGGGAAATTCCTCCGCCCCCCCTCTCGCCCCTCTAGTTACCTCAGATGATGACTGCTTCTTTGTGCTGTGAAAGTTCTCATGTGGTGACGCGTTACAGTCACTTTTTAAAAGTGCTACTTCAGCTCATCACAAACCCAACGCTCCATTTCAGGCAGGATCATGTCGACACACACACGTGCCCACGCTTGCGTACCTTTCACCCTATGGTTAAGCATGGATGAAGCTAGGTTTTGCTGAACCCATCATTCACCTGGTAAATTTACAAGTTTAAAAGTATGATTAAAATAATTTGCTTTTGCTTCTTTTGATCATACTAACTTTTTATATAGATTGCCATGACTGGTCCCAGAACGCACTTCTGCTTGACTCTGTTACCGTAAAAAAATTCCTGTCAGATTGCCTCTACCTCTTTTGATTCCTGCCAACTGTATGTAAACATTAACTGGAAGTCGGGGGTGGGGGGGGGCAAAAAATCCAGTCAGACGGTATCGTGTCATGGGTGTTCTTTCAGGGGAAACTCCCACCCACACCATGTAAGATGATCCGTATTTTGGGGGCATGGCTGAATCAGAACAACAAATGGCGATGCTTCGCCCACCCACATGTCCCGCCCAGGCGTTTCCTATAAGCTTGTTAATTCTGCATAGATGTCTGTGTGGGGGGGTCTTTAGTGTGTTGTTATGTGCTGCCCCCCAACCACCCCCACCCAGCTCTACCTGAAGTGCAGTAGGTCAAGCTGTGATGCACGCAGTTCACATGATGCCGCATTGGGCTTTTAGCTCGTCATGCCTGCAGAATGCGTACTGGCATGCAGTGCAGCCTGGCGAACATGCTCAGCTGCTAGCCGTGTGCCCTGCCCTCGTGCCAGGTGGTGCCCGGGTCGCCCACAGCAGTGAATGCGGAAGGCCCCACCCCCGCATCGCTCAGGGTTGGGGGGTGTTTGTTCAGCAGGGGTGTTTGGGATTGCCAGGTAGCAGATGGGTGTGAATTCAGGCGGTGCAGAGGGCAGGCTTGGAGGCACGCTCCGTCCTGTGGCCCTAAACGCATCTTAGAGCACGTTTCCTGCCCGCCTGTTTAACTTGGACTCGCTCTCGGAACCAACTCCCTGCTTCCACCCCACCCGCCATGGCAAATTCCGAGCTCTGGTGCCAAAATCGGAATCATTTAAAAACCGCCTACGACTTGGTTATCCCTGAAATTCATGGGCAGCTCCGCTCTGAAAGGCGATACATTAAAAGATTTATTTAAGCTTTTGTATGCTCAGAGCCCCCAGGGGTCAGCTTAAGCTGGGCCGTGAGGTCAGAACCACATGAAACGCCGTACCTTACAGCACCCAGGTCGGGACCGGGACTAGAACATACAAAATGGACAATGTGTCTGTCTCTGTTTGGACGTCTGGCCCAAAGACTACCTGACCCGCAGATGGCTGACCCAAAGACTGCTTGACCCATGGATGGCTGGCCCAAAGACTGCCTGACCCGTGGATGGCTGGCTCAAAGACTGCCTTACCCGCGGATGACTGGCCCATAGACTGCCTGACCTCTGCTCATATCAGTAGCGGTCTCCCTTTTCCAGAATGGTCTGGTCCCACGGGAGTGAAACCTCCCTCGACTATGGCTTTTTCTGACAAAGGCGGCCTGAGAATGTGAAAGAGCCTGCATTTGCTGGGGAAAACTGTATCCTTATATTCCTGGTGGGTTCTGCCTTGTATTTTTCTACCAAAGATGTGGTTTCCTCTGAGGAGGGCTCCATCTCTCATTTCATTCTTCCTTGTGTGCTGTGTTGCAATCTTCAGAGGGGAAAATTGAAAGGTTAGAAGTCTAAATAAAGCCTTCTTCATGTATACTGCCTGCAGGACGTACCTTGGGGACGTTTATTTGCATTGAGTATTTAGTATAAGACTGTACTTGTCGTCTGGAGTTCCATTCCATTAACTGTGTTACTGCTAGAATTGGAATGGAGGAGCTACAGTGACCCCTGTTAGTAATTTTTTTATTTGGAATTAGGTAGCTAGCAATTTAACTTTACAGCTTTTGCTTTGGAGGTGGGCAAGTAAGCTGCTGTTTAAAACCGATTTGTTCGCTGACACATTCCCAAGAAGACAGCTGATGAAAATGCTTGATTTGCTAATTTGGTATTATGAATGATTACCAAGTGACTCAATTATGTGAATACAAGAAGAACGAAAAATGTCCTGAATTATATGAGAGCGAGTACTGGGCTTTATTACAATAAAAGGCATCTTTTTTGTATTGTGATGTTTCCATAAAACACCACAAGATGGAGCCAGAGAGCAAAGTGGCGTTCTCCAGGGGAGACATTCATATGATGAAGCTATACTGAACCCCCAAGAGGAAATTTTTGTTGTCCAGTAGCATTGCAGAAGTAAATGGATCCCAGTACCCAGAAACAAGCAAATAACAAGAACATGTGTAGTCCAGTACAGTTAGGAACATGGAGACTGGAAGCACTGCACAATCGGATGGCGATGGGTACAAAGGAGCATCTGAAGCACTCAGGCATCCATCTGGGGAGGTGAGCTTGTAGCTGGAGGTGCTTCTTACCTGTAGCGGTGCTCTGTTCAGAGCATGGGCCTCTTTAATCAGATCAAGGTGCAGTTCGGTGTGATTTGGCGCGGTTTTCTTTGTATTGGGCCAGCAGTCGCGTTTGGTGAGTGTGCTTAGATGTTCCTATCCAGGCAGCAGATCACACCTCATCCCTGGTGTGGCTGGCCCTTTGCTGGCCACTAGCTTGAGTCTCATGCTTATTCCAGTAGCTTTTCTGAGGGGACGGTAGTAGCATTCCATTCCTGCTGCACTTCCCCCTGCGCACCTCTAGGTGTCCTGCAAGACCAGCCTAGGAATGAGCTTAGTTGAGATACACGCTTCCCCTTCCCCAACCACTGATCTTTTCAAAATCACCTTAAAATCACCTTAATAACAACCCCAAAAATGGCACTGTGCCATACAGTGGTTGTGAGGTGTTCCTGAATGTCTTCCCTGCCTCAGCTGAATGATGCGCTGTTAATGTGCTGTAATGCTCAGATTTGAGTGGTGGTTGCCATGGAAACAGGCACGGGTCTTCCCCACGCCATTTAGTAACATTTAGTAAATGTGTTACTGGAATTGCTGGAATATTTAATAAAAAAACAATGATAGGGTCAAGTTGTGCCAGCCTGTGGCATTTCAGAAACCACGCCCATCTCTCCGTCTCTGATTGGTCCTCTCTGTCCCCCCTTCAGACTGCACCTACACCTGTCACCTGCAGTGCAAGGATCTCGTCCAGCTGGACTGCAACCAGTGCGACACACAATCGGAAGCCTCCTTACCCCACCGGAGTGCGCCCCCCGAGCCCCAGGATAAGGTGAGACTGAACCCCACAGCTGCTGTCCTTTTAAGTAGGTCGCAGAACCTAAACCATGTATGTGGCTTTGGCTGAAAGCTTCCACTAAAACATGGTGGCGATGACTGGTGGTGTGAGAGTGCCACTTTGTGGTGGATCCTGATAACTTGGAGGTTGGTGGGGCAATGGGCGTTGTAGCCAATGGCGGTGTGACAGATTCTCAACTGGCAGTCTTCTGTATGAGTCAGTTCCTCCTCCCCAAAAAAGGTGAAGTGTGGCTGTCTGTGCTGATGATGGCCACATGGACTCAGGGAGGTGGGTCTGCTTCCTGAATCAGACCCCATAAGACCAAGGGAATGACGCCTTTCCACAGGTTGGCCAAAAATGGGCAGTGTGGCAGGTCTCTGTGTGTTAAACAGCACAAGGAATGGGTGGTCTGAACTCTTTAAAGGGTGCCAATATTTGCTAATCAGCAATGATGCGTGTGTCCTTCTCGAGAGGCACACCCTGAACAGCAGCTTACGCTGGCTGTTTACCCAAGTGTAGCGTCATGGAGGAGGAGACCTGGTCTGCATATCTGATATCAGCCCCCAGACTATAAGCCCCTTTCCCTTAAGCGCAATGTGTGTCAGACGATCAGCCGATAACGGTTAACCGACCTTAGCTTGGTAACAGAGCAGTAAGAGACAGCATGAGGTGAGGAGAGGGGCTTACGCATGTGGCTAGATCTGCATCATGAGAAGTAAACAAGCTACTGTCACCATTGACCCCCCTCCCCCCCCAGCCTGTGTGTGTGGTGGGGCAAGTCTCGCTCACACTCGCATGACTTCCGTCCCAGAGTGAAACCTACAACATGCATGCAAACTGCATGCCGGCTGCAAAACTAGGCGACACCCTTTCAGAAGGAGCTTTGCTCAAACACTGGCCCCACCCCCTGCCTAAATATGGCTACAACTCCAGGATTATGGCCCCACCACCCAGCTGGTAAACTGGCAGTAGTCATTTTGCAGCCCAATAGGAGAGAATACTACAAAAGCTGCATCCCTGCCATAGACCAGAGTAATCCCTTTGCCGCCATACAGTATTTAAATGTTTGATGCTACCCGATCTGTACAGCCTACTCGATCCATTCCTTCTGGGTCCGGTTCATTCCTACCGGTCGCAATAAAACTGTTCAACTCGCATATCTGAGGTTAACAGAACTGCTGCTATAGGTTTTATTTTATTGGTTATTTTATTATTTTTATTTATTTTATTTGATATTATTTTATTTATTTTCTATTCTATTTTATTTCTCTTACTTCAGTTACTTTATTGTTCTATAGTTCTATCAGGAGTTTGTTTTGTAATGTGAGACAATTTCCCCACGGGGATTAATAAAGTAATTCTGATTCTGATGTATCGTGTACATAGGCGCGTGCATGTGCCAGGTGCATCATTGACATCATGTACAGAGGAATCACACTATTCCAACAAAGTGGAATTTGGGGGCCAAACGTGCTTGGACACGGTATAGATGGCCTGCTGTACCAACACCATTATATACCCATTTATTCAGTGCATAATCATTTAATTACTTATATAAACCCTCGTGTCCCTCCGCCCTGTTTCACACTGTCCTGTATTTTGCTTTTTAAGTCCTGTGAAAACCCTCGCCCTGTCATTCACTGTCTTTTCCGTTGTCCTGGAAGAGCGCTATTTCATACAACCGTGAACCTGCACCTGTATTGTATGACAAAGCCCACTTGACTTGTTAGCATTTGAACAGTCATTAGTCATTTCTTTAAAAACATTCCCGGGGGGGGGGGGTCTTCTTTTAACGCTGGACCTGAAGGTACAGGGGGCCCACGCTCAACCATATACCAAGTGACTCACAAACATGCTTGCAGTTGCCCCGGGGCTGCAATCTTTTTAAATTAATTTTGCAGCTCAATCAGGCATGAGGTGAAATGCACTCCACAGATCTGTTCAATCAAAAAAATGCTGGAGGGGAGCTTACCATTTGATCTGCTCTAAGGATTCAAATCGGGAAAATTCAGTTAACGTGCTTAATTGCTATATTTGCATTTAGCAGCTGTTTTTGTCAAAATCGAGGCAGAGACACTACTAGACTGTTCTGTATATCCAGGGGAGATCACACTGCTTACACCATGAAGCAGAATGCGCATTTTCACCCTCTGACATCCTCGGGAGGTGCTTGGTCTCCTGTTTACTCTGGAATCTGTGGCAGATAAAATTTGTGTTCTATTCAAACAGTCTAAATTACTATACAATTACATTTTTAAGAGATTTATCAAAGTGACATACAAGTGAGGAAGGTTTTGGTCAGAGCACAGGGTCAGCCAGGATACAGAATTCCTTGAGCACTGGGGATTTTCATAAATGCTCGAAAGTGAGATTACTCATCTGGGAACAGAATTTGAACCTACAGCCTTCTGAACACAGGGACAGATAATTAACCTACTGAGATATACAACCTTTATTCCAGTCAGCAGCTGTGTTATACTTCAGGTAATCAGCTACCTTTAACAGTATCTTTTTGTTCAATGTAACAGGATGATTTTATTATGATAGTTACATAAACTTATTTGGACCAGGAATCAGCCGTGCTATAAAAAACTGAAGTGTGTTAAGTGATTGGCGCTCGACGTCTGCTATGCTAAACGACTGCCAGGGACCATAAGCCTGTCAGAACTACAAGTCAGCAGTTGAAAAGTTTCACACTAAACATAAGCATGAAACGAGGTGTGTGATACAGCAGTATTCAGATGTTGGATTCTGGTGAAGTCCCCCTTTTAAAAGAGGAGTGGATCTTTCTAAAATCATGCAAAAGCCTGATGTAAGTTCCCGCTGATGAAACCCCTCAGCTAGGCCTGCTTATGGCCCACAGCCTCACTATGTCTCACGTCGGTGGGCAGTGTGCGCAGGAAGCGCAGAGATTCTGCAGAGCATGACACTGCTGTTCACTGGAAGATTAGACAGGCCCCCTCCTTCTGGGCCCCGCTGATATAGGTCACCCTTCCCTTGGATGAAACGCATCCAGGGCCAATTGACAGAATGGAACAAAAGACAGCTGGATCATGTTGCCGTATTTTAAATTTTAAGAGTCTTGCGTTTTCGTGGCTAATGACGCGCACCTGCTACCTGAGAGATGTACGGTCTTAATAATTAAACACGAGGTGTCAGACTTTTGGGAGGAGGCTCACTTTCGGCTCTCTATGGGGTCCGGTACCGCTCTGGCTGCTCCAGCCTTTTTGTACTCCGAATCTGGCTTGCTGTTCGCTGAGCTCTGACTATAACTGATGTGACATCATCATCACCTTTTGTTTATTTGGTCAATATCCTGGCCCCCCATTGGCCACCATCGATCTCACCAGTCAATGGGGAATTGAAAGTGAAATATAGATCAAATCTGAGCTTAGCGATTAGCGGAGTCTGTATAATGGGCCATTTTGGATCGACTGTGAGCCCCCGGCTAACACCCTTGCCAGATTAGCTTGACCCTTTTGCACAGAATTACCATCCCTGATCAGCGGTCTGCTTCAGCAGGTCACCAGAAGACCTCCTTTGGACTGGGGTGGGCTTTGGATGTTTTGGGGAACATGCATCTGCCTCTCGTGTCGCCCTGTCTCTTCCAAATCGCGGTGTCTGTGCCTAAGCTAGGATCGATTCCTCCATTTTTCAGGGAGGATGGCGCCTCCACCCCCCATGGGGTATTGAGGTTCAGCTGCACAGCTCTTTGATTAACTGGAAGCTATTGATGCTGGGAACAGGCACCTCAGCTGGCCCCCGGGCCCTAAACAGCGGCCTCCTGGGGAGCAGTGCTGGGCTGCTCCATCTCACCTGCCGCTCGCTGGTCGATTATGCTAACAGCCGCAGTCACTGGAGCTCCAGGTAGATATTGATCCCGGCCTTAGCTTAGGTGTCCTCTTTAAGCCTTGGAAATGCATATGATTTGCTGTCAGATACTGGCATGGGAATTACTGTTTAGCTTGATCTGCTGCTGGTTTTGACCGAAGAAACATTCTTTTGCAGCTAAACTCTATATGTTAAGCACTTCTTCACTTTACTCCTATGCGTGTCATTCATGTGTAAAGCGTAAACTACACTCCAGGGATCCAGGCCCACATCCTCCATCCCTTTAGAACAGGGGTGCCAAACTCCAGTCCTGGAGGGCCGGAGCCCTGCACATTTTTGGGTTTCCCCTCATTTAACACACCTGATTCAACTCCT
>JAODLD010000151.1:331565-361010 GCA_026781065.1 Mormyrops boulengeri | reverse complement strand
AATGGACTCTGAGGAACATTTCTGTACCATTGATGATACATTGATCCTGTTTGTACCTCCGGGATGTTCCTTAGAGTTTTTTTAGAGACTTTTTTCTGAGAGTGTACGAAGGGCTACCAGTTTGAAACGCCCTCCTAAACTTATCTAAACTTCATGTATAATACACATGTTTTAAATATTTTTTAGATGTTGTCATTTTCAAATCTATATAAATGCATATGTGACTAAAGAAGTATTACAACAGGATAAAATTAAATTTTAGACACTGCTCACTGGTGAGTTGTGCTATTTTTAGAACAGGTCCACGGGGGCATCCTGGTGCCCGCGGGCACCATGTTGGTGACCCCTGCCTTAGACAGAGTTCACCGGCCAATAAAATAGCTTCTCTAATTAATTAATGAGTTTTGCCGAACCATGGTAGTCTCAGAAGTCTGTTGTTCCGCTGTTCACCTGCGGTAAAATTAGCCTGCAAGAAGTTTTACCACCTCATGCCCAGCCAGCACTAAGCTTGGGTGGTATCTAACTTTTAATACTGTCATACCGACCAGACAGTATACCGCGGTATACGGTATGTTGGTGATATTTTAAAAGCAATGCTATTCTGAAATTGTCCAACAACATTTCTGGGGGATCATTTCCCAAAAAGTACTTTGACAAGAATGGAACGTTTGTTTTGACTGTGCCAACAAAAATAATTTTGCTGGCTTCAAACATTTTCTCTTGAATAATATACTTATACATCATGTAGGAACCTCAAATACAGTTTTCAACTTGTGGGTACACAGTACATCGCAGGAGGTTTTGAGGAAATGCAAAGCGTTTTAATTAATGAATTCCACCAGAGGGCAGCACCATTCCAACCATAAAAGAACAGAAGAAAGGCATGGATTCAGTGTATAGGCCAGTAGAGTTCAGTGTCCGTCACCAAGGTCAGGTGGACTATAAAGACCAAGCTCAGAAACCATTTAGTGTTGAAGGAGAATTTCCACAACACAACTTAAGTATTTGTATCATAATGTTCTGGACCAAATTAAGTAGAGGCATTCTATTCTTCCTCATTTTTCAGGCAAGGAATCTCTCCACCACTTATTTTTCAATGATAATCCCATCGAGGGTCACAGCCCAAAAGGGATCTTTTGTGTTATTTATAAATGTAAGGGCTTCTTTTCCTCCTCTTAAGAAGTACTAAGATTAGCATCCACTACCCTCTCATTTGAGGAGCTAAGATGTCAGAATTAGCCAAGTATATTTAAACATGGAGTTTTCTAATACTCCTCGCAGCTTAGCTAACAAAGTTTTTCTATACTTAGACACAAGGGAGATATGATCCTAGGTTTAATTTTAGTGCATCTTCATACACTTTTCAACATTTCAGTGCTTATAGTCACCCAGCCATTTTTATTTGTTCTATTTTATTCGATTTTATTGCTAAGCTAGAAAAGAATCTCACTTCCCATAAGAATAGTGCTATCAGACTAGCAGATATAAGTAAATTCAAAGAGATATGTCAGCATATATGAAATATCCAAAAAGAACCAAATGGATCATCATATATATCATTTATGTCTGCTATGTAATAATGCTTAGTTGTGTGTTTCATTCCAAAAAAATGTATACACAAATGTTGATGGTTTACATTTGGTTTTGTTTTGGGCACACACTGTCATAGTTGCAATGGGTGCACTGATAATTCCATATTTTAATTATCAGTTTAAGTATGGGGTTTAAAATATGGCAGTAGTTTGTAGGATCGTGCTTTGGTTTTTTTTGGTGGAATTACATTGCTACAGATGTGGTCCAGTGTGTTGATGTATGTGTCATGGATGTATTTGATTTAGTTTTACTGCCTTGTTTCGAGATGATTGAAGTGAGACTGGCTCAGATCCAGCTGTTACATGTCACTGTCTGAGGTGCCACAGCCTTTCTCCCACGTGGAGGGGGGCACTGAGCAGTCTCGCGGTGCCCGTCTGCCAGGGTGAACTGCCAAACTTCAACCATCTGTCTTGCGCGAGGCCTTTATGTGGCCAAGGCGTTGATTCAGATCAGATCTTCAGATTGTCTGTCACGGCAGCACCCAGACATAATGTCAAATAGTTCAGTTAAGGTGTATGTATCTTTAGCACAACATATCATATTTACTATAGCAAGGGATGTTTGAACTCAGTAAAACACATTTGTGCATATGAATCAAGTCAATGAATTTTTCTGTATATAACCTGTAATTTTCTCTAGTAAGTCAGTGTTTTCTGAGCTGCTCTAAACAGAAATGTGTATTAAAGGTACGATTAAATATTGCCATTTAATATTTATAAATAGTTTTATCTGAAGGCCCTGTTAAGGTTAAGGTTATGCATTATTCTTAAGTATTTTTTGGAAAAGAATCAGTTTTTAAGAGGGCAGATAATTTAAAGACCATTTGAGTGTTTTATGTCGTTAGCTGTATATTCTTATAAACGGGCTCGGATGGGATGTTCATCTCCACGCCCTCTCTTTCTATTCGCCATGACGGCTCTCCTAACTGCGGGTAGTTTCAGCCAAAAGACTGAAATTTGGAATAGGAGTAAACCGGAAGTTCTGCGTGTTCGAACCAAAATGGCGCCATTTCCACGCCCTAGTCGTTCGTTTCGTCCTCCCATATTTTTTGGGACTGGTGACGCTCCAAACAACCCGAAGTCGCTCTTGGTAACTGGCACCCGAATCTTGAGTTATTTTCAACCAACGCATTTACTGAGGGATGGATTAAATCTGCTGTTTCCTGCAGCAAGATGTGACCGGCGCAGATGCTTTAATTAAGCGACGGTGACGGATGGACAGCCTGTAAAGCAGTGGCGCGAGGTCCCAGCCCATGCTTTTGTTTTGGGGATCAACTCTTTCTGGGTCCGGAAGAGGGGCGAATCCCTGCTAGGTGTCCAACGAGAAGCAAGGGGAGAGGGGAGCTCGTGTCCGCACGATAATCCGCATGTGTATGTTTGCGGGGATGGTTCCCAAATTAGAGGAAAAGTTGCGGAATTTGATGACCGCCCGGAGCCAATATCTCTACAGATTTTGGACGTAAAACTTTTTTTGGACAGGAGCCGGCGGGTGGGGGGCGGCGTGTGTTTTCTGCGCTCTTTGCCGACAGGGACCCAGCCTGCGACCGCCCCGAACTTTGGCCGTATGAGAAGGAAAAGAACCGTCGGTGCGAGCAGGCGGCACGGCGGGGCTCGCCCGGAGGGGGCCGGCAGCTAGCTCAGCTCCGCGCTCGGTATCGGTTCTCACCGCCACCATCCAGTTCGCCGCACTTAGCGTTACCGATTAGCGAGCCGCAGCCCTTAATGCCTCTCCGCTTAACCCGCATTTTATTTTAAGGGGGCTTCCCGGCCATCGCGCCTCCCCGCAGCCGTTTAAATCCTAAAACCGTCGATGGTGTTTGCAGCCCCGGCTTTAGGCGTTTTTTCTTTGGAAATACGGTGGATCCAGGTGCCGTTTTGCGTATCTGGGACAGTAGTTTAGCACCCTAAGGGTCTTTCTGAAGCCGGTTAGATGCTGTCTGTTCCAGGGGGGCCTTATCTTGGACTTTTAAATGAAATTTTTGATGGATCGTCGCTCTGACCGAAACTTGCAATTATGATGATACTGAGCAGAAAACCAGATGGCCCGATAACAGCAGGTAAGCAATTTCGGACACATTTCAGTACCATTGTAAGCATTACATCCCAGTCTGTTTTCCATAAGCATGTGGGTAATTCGCAATGCTTTATTTTCGGTGTATTTGTTCTCCTATACTTCCCTCTACGATCCCAAAACGTTTCCAGTAACGAAAATAACACCAGTGAAGACTGTGTCCAAAATGACCGTGTCTAGACACCATACCATAATATCAGCTTTGTTATGCTTTAAAACAAGCGAAACCTTTTTTTCCAGCATGTCTGGAACTGTTGTCAGACCTTTCTGTATGCATAATAAACGTGTTTAATTTTTCCGCTGTCTACTAGTATTTTAAAAGCATTTTTGTTCGAGGAAAAAAAATAATGCGGTGTACCAGGTCATTGTCCATTTTATAAATCTTGTGAAAATATACTGTTGCTGTCTCCTATCACACTTTTATTAATGCTGACCAGCTGGGACTGCATGTAACCTGTGATTTGAAATATATCAATTAAAATTAAAAATAAATTCTGTATGACAATATTGACTAATTGTCACAAATTCGAATTTCACCCATCTCTTTGCGTCTGTTCTGTAACTGCAGTTTTATAATTTGCTACATACAGATGTATGTCATAGCAAATATTTATTCAGAAATCTTCAGTTCTCCCTGTTTCAGCACCCTTTATTTTTAGTATGGTTTGGAGGATACTGTCTGTCTCCTGGGCACAGTGACACGTCTCCAGTGTCTCCCCTTTTCTACGGTTCAGGAAACACATTTTCTACTTTAAAATATGATCCAGGATGCGTTTCCTCAAGTATTTGCCCAATTTTCTTTCTTTTTTTTCCTTTTTACTTTTAGTCGATGGGACACATTGACGTTTGGTTTGGGGAGAGAGGCTTAATGAGTGTCAGTCTGCCTCAACGGGCTCCCCGTGGGCTTCTGTTGCCAGGAATCATCCCGGGTGGGGTGGGGGCACTGATATGAGGTGTTCATTCCTGGGGGATTGAGTCTCTCTTGCTGACAAACCGGCACCGCCTTGCTTGCCGCGTGGCAATTAGGAAAGCGATACTGTCGCGAGTCAGCCCGTGATCCTGGTGGCTGAGAAAAACACGAGGTGTGTTGACGTTGCCATTTACAGGTTGTAAAGTGGCTCCACGTCGTCCTGATTTTGGTGCCCATTTATTGGGCATCGGGTCATGTTGAGTTCGGAGCCTATCCCAGGAAGCAGGACAACATCCTGGTCTGAAGGAGGAGCAATGGCCTCAGCGCTATTCATCGCGCGGTCTACCGTCCACTGGCAGCTGCTGATTTGATCTTACCTCTTCCTGTAGTTCGACACGCCGATGGCCTCTATGACTCCTACATGCGTACCGACCATGTTGTGAATGACGACATGGACGCAGAGGGCCGGAGTCCCGCTGGATTGCCCCCTCTGCCCAAACATACAGTAAGTGAACAGCGCTAAGTAAATAAAATGTGAATGTTAGCCTGTTTAGTGGTAGGTTTTCTTTAATTTTCAGAAACCAGTTGTGGACTAGGACGGCTCGTTAGCAGATTGGAAATGTCATATTGCTTCTGTTTTTGTGATTAACCTGTAGCCACACGTGTGCTCTACACAGTGGCACTCGAATCATGGAGTGTCTATGTTATACATCTATTTCTACCATCGTTGCATAGCAGCTGAAATTTCCCATAATCTGACAAGCAACACAAAGCACAAATTGGTTGGTCCGCACTGTGGATTTAGGTTATTTTGCACCCACAGGCATTGCTTTTACTTGCAGCCCTTGTCCTCCAAAGAGTTTTTCCAGTTCTATTTTAATATATTGATTTCTGTATTATTTTGCCTTTGAATATCATGTTAATTTGCACATATAAAACGTACAACTAGGCGTATGTGCATGTTACATTTTATATTATATATTTGATTGACAAAGAGCCTGGAGTTTAATATAAGTAATGTTTTATAGTACATGTCCGCATGTTTTTATGACCGAGGTGTTATATTTGTAGCCAGCGTGCTATTCAAACTTATGTCACATGCACAGTGTGCAGTTGCTGGCTTGGTTACTCATCAGTCTTGCATTCAGTAGATTTAACAGACTGTTAACTGGCAGTTTTGATAAACAGCCGGTAATAAGCTCTACACCGGAGCGGCTGGGTGCTGGCTGGTCTGTGTGAGATGACAGTCATTTATATTACACAGCTCACATTACATTTGCCTAAAGGGTGGTGTTATCCATGAAAATCAAGCCTGTAATTTACAGTCTCATCTGTTTGTGTGGCCTGATACTTGAAGCTGTAGAATTTAATAAGCAGGCAGTAATTCAGAGTAGCCAGAGATAGGATGCTGTATGAATTTTGGTATCTTTGTATGGAATCGGTTCCCAAATGGACATTGTGCGCTGGAAGTAGGCAGCTGCCTTACTAGGCTGATTCCTGAGGTTCTTCAGCTCATTACCTCCTTTACTCGGCATATTAAGTGTTATTTTAGGCATGCTTCTCTTCCTTTTTTTAAAGTTGGATTTCTTTTTCAGTCTCAGGGAATGAGAAGCTGACAAGCACATAGTGACCCGTTTAAGTTTCCGAAACATTTACAGGAGAGGGATGCATCTGTTTTTCAGTAGCTCTTTTATGCAGAGGAAGTGCGCACTCTTAAATGTAACGGCCGTTTCCTGTAGCCACTTTCTCATGCCTTTCCTTTGTCTGCTGCTGAAAGCCGGGGTCTTTAATGACTGCTGAGAACTGGTTGTTACTTTTTAAGAAGCTAAAGAACGGAGTTATTTAGATGAATTGCAGCTTCATCAGCACAGTGGGTTGCCTTAACTCGCAGGAAGGTCAGGTTATACCCTCTAATATCAAGCTTAAATCTGTCCAAGTTGTTGTGGAAAAAACCCAAGACACCTTCCGGTTTAATGACCGTTCCCTTTAATGTTGTTATCTCAACGATAGGGTGCCTTAAGGCCTGGTTTTTGGTCAGTGCCTCACCAACTTTCTGGGAGGTCCTGTTCCACAGGATTCCTGTGGCTTACACTCCTCCTTTCAGCCGTCTTTACAGGATGGCGGAATGTGGCCTTATTCACAATCGTTCTGTCCTTCCTCATTAGCAAAGCCTGGAAATGGGTCCGGTTTGTTAAAGTGTGCTCTCTTAAGCCACGTTCAGCCGCAACACGCGCTCACTTGCTTGATCGATCGGTTTTCTCTGTCCTCTTAAGTACATCGACCCTCTCCAGATATGTTTTCATTCTCAGCTGAAAGAGGTTTAGTGGTGCTTTTGACCCTTCTTAAAATGAGCTGACCCACGGGACAGATTATTGCCACTTAACAACTAGCTTTTGAAAATTGCGGTGCAAACTGTGCCTTCCTGTTATGAATGTGAATTTGAGATGTGCAGTGAGCTTTCTGTTTATTCCTCCTCCAGGCTGGAAACAAGCCTGTCACCAAAGACCACCAGCAAACGGCAATCCACAAAGGGCAGGTAAAGGTGAAGTACTTGTATGAAGACTCCTATAACCGAAAGGTCAACGGTAGCAGCCATGGCTCTGGGTCCTCTAAGCCACCAGCCACCCTGTTGAAGGAGAGGGGTATGGAGAGCAGTAGCTCCACCAAGTCTGCTGACAGCACCTCCAAGCCCTGCAAGCTTGGTCCAATCACCCCTGAGCAGGCCCTGAAGATCCACCAGCAGCATCTGACTCCCCTAGAGCAGCAGGAGATCTATAACTACCCTGAAATCTACTTTGTGGGACCAAATGCCAAGAAACGGCAGGCGGTAGCTGGTGGGTCCAACAATGGGGGCTTCGATGACGACCAGGGTAGCTACATCCACGTGCCACACGACCACTTAGCCTACCGCTATGAGTTCCTCAAGGTCATCGGGAAGGGCAGTTTTGGGCAGGTGGCCAAGGTGTATGATCACAAACTCCACCAGCACTTGGCGCTCAAGATGGTGCGCAATGAGAAGCGCTTCCACCGACAGGCTGCCGAGGAGATCCGCATTCTAGAGCACCTTAAGAAACATGATAAGACAGGCAGCATGAACGTTGTGCACATGCTGGAGAACTTCACCTTCCGTAATCACATATGCATGACCTTTGAACTGCTGAGCATGAACCTCTATGAGCTCATCAAGAGGAACAAGTTCCAAGGCTTCAGTCTACCGTTGGTCCGCAAGTTCGCTCACTCCATCCTGCAGTGCCTGGAGGGCTTGCACCGGCACAAGATCATCCACTGTGACCTGAAGCCTGAGAACATCCTGCTTAAGCAGCAGGGCCGGAGTGGCATCAAAGTCATTGATTTTGGCTCCAGCTGTTTCGATCACCAGCGCGTCTACACGTACATCCAGTCCCGCTTCTACAGGGCGCCCGAGGTCATCCTGGGGTCACACTACGGTATGCCCATTGACATGTGGAGCTTTGGATGTATCCTGGCCGAGCTGCTCACGGGGTACCCGCTCTTTCCCGGTGAGGATGAGGGAGACCAGCTGGCCTGCATGATGGAGATCCTGGGTGTACTGCCTCAGAAGATCTTAGATCCTGCCAAGCGGGCCAAGAACTTCATCAACTCCAAAGGTCACCCACGTTACTGCACTGTGACCACACTTAGCAACGGCTCGTCGGTGCTCAATGGCGGCCGCTCCCGTCGAGGCAAAATGCGGGGCCCACCAGGGAGCAAGGAATGGTCCACGGCCCTCAAGGGTTGTGATGATCCCACCTTCATCGACTTCCTGAGGAAGTGCTTGGACTGGGATCCAGCCACCCGCATGACCCCCAGCCAGGCGCTTCGGCACCCCTGGCTTTACAAGCGCTTGCCCAAACCAGTGTCCGGGGACAAGACCCAGGCTCCCAAGCGGAATACAGAACACGTCACCTCCTTTCCCAGCATTGTGTCGAAGCTTCCCTCAACTGTGGGGCCTGCCAGCAACAAACTGAGGACAAGCATGATGGGGGACCCCGCTGGGAGTATCCCTTTGCGCACAGTGCTACCAAAACTGGTCTCTTAGGGAGTTGACATAAGGGCGATGGACATATTGGTTGTGTGATATTCATTTAATTCTATTTTTATTTTACATAATGTTAATACTTCAGGTTTTGATTCAGTTTACTTAGGCAATTAAAAAAAAGTTAAAATAAACGGACAATTTTTTTTTATATCAAGCAATTTTCAGATCAGCTGGTTTTTCTGAGATCCTTCGAGAAGATACTGTTAATTTTTGTTTTCAATGTGTCAAATATTAGACGTGTGGGTTCGGTAGTGTCATTTTAATGAAAACTCATACCCTGGTGTTTAAGGGCTGAATTTTAGAATTTCAAGGGCTAAAAAAAATTATTGTAAATAAGAAACCGCCTGAATCACGAAATTTAATTCAAATTTTACATTATTCATTAGACAAGTGGTGATTTAAAGAAATGCTAGTAATTGGCATTCGGTTGGTTTTTAAAATTTCATCATATGCACAGCAGAGATTCAACCTTTTTTAAAATTTGTTACATGAAGGAAGAAAAATAAATATTTGAGGTGGCGTCGTTTAGCAATAAATCCGAGTCATTAGCATTTGTTTGGTTTTCTGATATTGAATGATGGCCTTGTATCTTGAAAGCGAGCCTGATGGAAGCGGTTTCTGGCTGAGCGAGCGGTGAAAAGGGGCGTTAGGTGTCTGTCTGATAGGTGAGTGACAGGCAGGATGCAGAATGGGATTTGGGGAAGTCTGTGTCGGAACGCTCAGCACAACTGGGTCACTACCAAGTAGTTTCGCGCTCTGGTCCAGAAAGACGTGATCCGGTCTCATTTTTGCGACAAAGGGCTGTCTGCCGCCAGCGGAGAACAGAATCACAGCTTTACTTTTGTGCTTTTTTTGTCACTTGGGGCAATTTTCACTGCTAGCTGTATTCCTGCCGTGTTCTGACGCAACCCAGGTGATTAATTGGGGTTTGGCTTAGAGCCTCAGGGCAGAAGTGGCTGATTTGAAGTCATTTGGACCACACCCATGGGTGCGGCTTTGCTGCCCCAGGGTTGACCTACAGTTGTAGACTTTGTCCTGGTTGTGCTAGTTTACTGCCCCCTGCAGGACAGTTTATTTGTGCCTGTTCCTTAGAGCGACCAGGGTCACGGTTGGAGCACCACTAAACTGTGAACTGCAGCATGTAACGTCCCGCGGGCTTAGCAAGTGGTCAGGGGTCCCCCCACCCCCCCCACAAATGGCACCATCGCAGTTCTGCTGGCTGCCAAACACAGTTGTCAGCTTGGGGGTGGGTGGCTGGTAACTGGTGTAATATAACGGACAGCACGTTCCATCAGCCGTGTGTCACGGAGCCTTTTTAATTTTAATGGGATACTGTCCACCCCGCCATGGCTGAATGGCAGAGTGAATTCCGTGAGATGGGTTTGGGGGGCTGATTTTCCTCATTTTACCCCTCTGCCCTGTCCCCAGGCTCAAGCGGTGCGATCCTGCCTAGGAATGGTGACTGGTGGCTGGGGCTCGATTTGCCTGGTGCCCCATAGATTCTGGGCAAGATGCTCAAACCCCTAAGGATCTGAACAGCTCTGCCAACAAAAGGTTGATGGCTTCAATTTTAGGGGCAGAATATTTTTTCATTTTCTTTTTTTAAAGACTCATCCACTGAAAATGTAGCATGTTTTTGGGGGCGTTTATTTATTATGATGGTAATTTATTGTAGTGGTAATAACAGTAGTAGTAGTAGTAGTTGTTGTTGATGATGATGACGTTGTTGTTGTTAAACTGACCATTGCTAGACTCCAAAAAATGAGTGAATGACTGGGTGGGGCACAGTGCACTGTGACATGTTTGGCTTGGATCGCCAGAAGGGCCGCGGGTCAGCAGATGGTGTGCAGGGAGCGTCCCGAAACGTCACCCTTTCCCAGGCATTTGTCTCCACCCCCTCCGAAGGGAACGGTGCTGTCCTGCGAGTTAAGTGGAACTCCTCACTCTCTACTCAGGTGTCACACTCACTCCTCTTGAGGATTAATTATCCTAGGTAAGGATCTGCACCTCGGTTTTGGTGCAGTTAAGCAGTTAAGACAAACCCTAATGCTCCTAGATGGCTTATTTGTAAATTGTTTCATTTGAGCATATAACAGGGTCTTCCTTTGCTGTAACATGATGGGCCTGTGGGGATGCGGTCACCCGGAAGTCAGCGGAGACACCTGTGTTACTCGGCGTAAAAGGACATGCTCCATGACATACTGACCGCAGCCAAGCTGACGTTGGCCTCAGACATGCTCAGACCGCATTGGGGCCAGACCACGTAACTGAAGCACGTATCCCCAGAGGGAAGTGGCGCCCCCTTGTGCCGAAACCTCCTTGGGGCTCCTGCTCTCTCTGACGACCTCCGCCCAGTGTGTGAGGTCCCTGTGCCTTCAGTCTTACACCCTCGACAATGTCCAGGCACAGCGACTGCCAATCTCCTTTTAATGTTAAGTCAGACTTTTGTACCCGTTCTTTTGTAAGTTTTTATTGCCACACATTGACGGGCAATTTTTAACATATGAGTAAAGATGAGTGTACCTTGCTAAGATGTTAAGGTGTTTCTATGATTGTTTGCCCTAGTGTACAGAGTGAAGATTGGATATTTCATGGCATGTAAATCATATGTTTCAAATAGGACTGATGAGACTTGCATAATGACAACTGTGTGAAGTAACCAATGAACTTGTATTCATTTTTTTTTTGTTTTTTAAGAAATAAAATAATTATTAACATGCCTTGTTGTTTTTGCACTCAATCCTTGCATGTTTTGCAGTCAGAAGTCAGGGCAAACTCTGTTGAAAACAGTCATAAGCTCTTTGACATATCTGTCAGCTGTTCTATCAAAAATTGAAGACCTAAACAAAAGGAAGACTGTGCATGAAAAGTGCCGAACCAGAGAAAAATTTAAACATTCTGAGAAGGAAGCGATTCCGGGCCCTCTGAAGAGGCACAGATTGCGAGGTCCTCACGGTGAGATTTCTGTCCAAATTTGTCCAGATCAGCCTCTTACTTGACAGTACTGTGAGATCTCGCCAAGCCTTCGAAATGCATACCCCCGTCAGTAATGCTGAGCATTCCTTTGATGTCAAATTGTTTAAAATGTAAAACTCAAAATTTTGATTTTTTGTTATGGGGGCTCCTGTTTTCCAGATCATGGGAGCAAAACCGTTTTGGGCTGCAGGTGCTGTAAGTGTGGCATATTTTGTGCCCGACACGCTTAACACCCCAAGGTGTCAAAACAGAAATAAACAGTGATGTTATCTGTACATGTCATTTATGCAATCAGCCACTAGCATGGGTGTAGACGTTTATTTACCATAAACATTCTAGCCATTATTCTTTTAATCCCTCTTTTTCATGCACAGCAGAATTGCTGATCTTGGCATCACTGTAACAAGCGACTGCCCTAATCATTTTCACGTGGACAGAGTTATTCCATTTTTAACAGCTCTATTCTGAGGCCCGGTTTCCTCTGTAGGCCTGCCTTTGATCTCATCAGCCTGCAGAAGAATAGAACAACTTCTTAACCCATGCATGTATTGTTTTGTGTTATATTGCACTGAGATGGTCCTTCACATGAGGGCTAAGTCTGTCACTCCGCAGTCTCCACGTTCATCGTCATGTCACCTGATCTGCTGGCTCAGGCTCCAGGTTGACGGATAGTTTTAACTGTGAGCTTGGACACCTTTGATCAGCCACGGTGGCCAAAAGTGGCCCTGTCTTCCCGTGGTGCTGCTGCCGTGTTAAGGAGTGGGCTCAATCCTTAAATGGTGCTCTGGAGCTGGGAAAGAGCTGATTTGCATTTGCTGCTGCTTTCCACATGTGACCTCACTGAGTCGTGTTTGACCAGCCCCACGATCCTCATGATCCACGGCTGTGCAAAAGCAAAGCAGGGGGGTGCCAAGCCATGAGAAGTGGAGCTGACTGGTGCTTGGTTGCCCCCGGTCATAGCCGGCCCCCTCACCCTCACAGATGCTTCCTGTCTCCTCAGCGCCATTGAGGTAGCTGTCACTGACACAAACAGAGGCAGATATTGCTGGCCTGAAGATGTTGGGAAGAGAGAGGAAGTGTTGTGGCAGAGAATAATCGTACCTGAGGTGATATATGGCCGACTAATGCAGCCATTCGTGGGGAGGGACAATTCTTGGATTTTTTAAAAATAAGGGGATAAGAGGGGCCATAATTAATAGAGACCAATGATGTGTTTTGAATTGGTGAGTGACCGGAAGGGGCACTCCAGGGGTCAGTCTGCTTTCATCTGGGGCCAGTACCCCTGTAGCTCCGCCCCTGTGTTCAACCCTGCCTGTGGGGGAAAGCTTTAGTTACGGGGAAATCTGACTGGATCTTGCAGAACTTTTCAGTGCAAAACATTCTCCTGCAGTGACACGCCTCACTGCATGTTTCAAGGAGGAGCCTTTCTGTTTCACCTCGGGGCCCTATCTGACCTCAGCGCGGCCTGGGACACCAGGGACATTGACAGCTTGCCGTGGAGGAGCCTGGGCACCGGTAGTCCTTTGTCCATCCCCAGCAAGCCAGCCGGAGGGAAGCAGGTGTTTGGCTGCTGAAGCTCGATGTGGCATGGCGCCTCCATCTGCTGGTCATGTGACCCGGCTCTCGCGGGATCCTCCAGGTCACTGGTCTTGCCGGGATGGGCACAGATTGACGCAAGTCAAGTTTTTATCAAGAATCTGACCTGGAGAGCTGCTGAATGATGTCTGCAGGGGCAGGCCCCCCTCCAGCCGCCTCCACCCCCCCGGTAATACGAAGCCCCACTCAAGCTGCCGGCCACCTGATATGGTTACGGAGACTCAGGCCCAGTGACATATGGTGCGATCCGAGGGATCGCAGGTGGCCTGTCAGAGTGTGTATGACTGACAACAGGAGGTAGTCCTTCCACAGCCAGAGATAAAAGTCTCAACTCTTTGAGAGAGCACTTCAGTGTCTTTGCGGGCCACTACATCTGCCTGTGTATGTTCAGCGCACTGCTGTTAGATGGCCAATGAAATTACAAAAGGAGGTGAAGAGCCCATGAGCTGGATTTGAAGAGTGGAGTTCCGCTATTGTTATTATTTGATTGCTGAGCTAACAGCGTTATCTAGCTGACCAAAAGTTTCTCCCTTTCTCAAGGGTATAACCCTCCCTTCTGCTACTTCACTGAACAACTTCAGTCTTTATTTTTCTAAAGCGGGGCGGTAGCTCCATCTTACATGAGCATCCCAGGCCACAGGAACATCAGGTGTGGGTGATCTGAGTGGGGACTAGCAGATGTCACCCTGCCTGCTAACTTGATCTCCTTCGGGAAATGTGGCATGGTGTTGGCACTGTCTGTCGTTTGCCAAACGGGAATCTGAATGCTGTCTAAAAATCCTGTCTGCAAATTTTTATTAGTTATTGGTTTAATTGTGGCCATGGTTAATGAGACCAGGTAGTCTGCAGAATGTCAAACGTCATGTACCAAGGTCAGTCACGCTGCTGGTGAGTTTGTGTTTACAAAGATGACCCCGCTTTTAAATTGTCACTAAGGATGTTTTTGTGTGGCGTTTTTGACCTGCTGTGGTCCAAGGAAGTGCTTACTTCAGCTTGTGATGTTAAGCAGCAGCAATCAAGGCCCCGGGTGATACCAGAATTAAGTCGCTAAACAACATCTCCATATGTCATCACGGTAGATTGCTGCATCCTGTTCTGGTTCCTCATCACCTAATTTAAGACCATCTGAACCTCCTATGAGCTTAAGAAATACGCATTAAGAGCTAAATGACCAAGCATATGCAGATACGGTTAAAGGTGTGCCAGGAGAACAAGATGTACTGAAGGTCGATGGTCCTTGATGAGCTTTTTCCCATTAAACCACTGGGCTTCTCTGTGTCTGAGAGCCAAATGAAGGAAGGGGCTAAGATATTTCTGGGCGTTTTTTAAGGTGCAGCCCCAAGTGGTACCCCAGAGAGGAGCCATTGGAAGGAGCCTGGCCCAGAAGGGGGGTCCCTGTGACAGCAAAAGACTTCCCCCACAGGGAAGCCAGGGGCTCTCGGCCTGCAGAATGGGATCTGATGTGTGGGGCAGCTGTGCAGAAAACTGGTGAAGAGAGACACAAAAATATCAGGGGACGGATATCAGGAGCTGATCTGAATCATTAGCCTCCCCCAGCGTGGCATATAGTACAGTGACTAAATATACGATAGCAGGCATTGCTGCCACAATCCTTCTGCTCTCATTGGGGAATTTCTGTCTGTCACTGCGGATGAGGGTGTCAGCTCGACAAAAGAGTATGTGTATTAATAACAACATACTGTCAAGTTGGCTTCAGGTAAAAGAGGCTGTTAGCAGGTCCCATTCCTCGAGCTTCTGAGCACCCTACGACAATTGGAGATGTTTCCTACATGCCCTGTACTCAAGGTGTCTTGTTGAGGAAGGTTCTACTGCATCTCAGAGCATGGGCCTTCGCATGTCTGGGCAGGCACGGAGAACGCCGGCAGTACATTTTTGGTTGGCACCGTCATGGGCTCGATACATTTGTCCCAGCATTCCACATTCCAGGACAACACCCTGGATGTCTGGGGTGAGGGTTTGTGTGGTCAGATGGACGGAGGAAGCTCTCCCTGTCTGCTGAACACTGACAGCAGGGGCAGGACAACCACTGGCTGCTGACTGAACCACGTGTGCTATTTACAAAGCAGGCATCTGTACTGTATATGTAGGAATTTTGGTTAATAAATAAGCTGAAAATAAAACGCTATCAGTATGGCCAGCATAGTGTTAGCTGGGGTCCAGTAAATGCCCTTTTCCTTCCAGCTCCTCTTTTCTGAGCACTTCCTTATGACCGTCGATGATGATTCTCCCGTTGCTGAAGAAGGGGGCTGCGTGACACGTGCGTCTTTGGGCAGGCAGGTGGATGGGCCCCAGGCTTGCCTCGGACTGTATTTTGTTTTTGCTGTTGCTTGGTAGCATGCTCCGGCTTCCTTTCCATTCCTAAAAAAAAAAAGTGATCAGAAACACTTTATTGCATGACTCTTCATAAATGAACCGGCTTCTGCTGCCTTTTCGCCTCTCTGCGGCACTCATGGGGTCTCTTCCCTGCTGTGGAAGCTCCTGAAAAGCTGGGAGCTCTGGCTAAAATTGAAAGCAAGCAGTTAGCAGGACTGCTCGACGCTAGCATGGGCTTCCTCCAAGGCGTCCGGCCCAGGTGCATGCCTGACAGGGAATGGCCCTAGTTTTTATGTGCGTGTGGGTGTTACCCTGGCATAGCATCCAGGCCATGCCCGTCCCATTAGGCAATCCTTCCCGGAATGATCGAACAGTTGCTTATGGATAGATTAACTATAACAGTAACTGGAGACCCGGTAATAACACTGAATACCCCGTTGTACCTTTAAGAGAGATGCATAAATAAAGGCAAAATATTCTTGTAACAGTAATGGGGAATAAGTCAGCTTGAGACACTGAGTACGAATAATCATCTCAGCATTGTTTTGGAAGTGAAAAACATATATGTAGAAGTTTAGGACCACAGACATGGTGAATTTTGCCCACTGTAGGGTATTGCTAATTTTATTGCCATGGAAACCGCTACGAGGAAGCATGTTATCATGTCATCAGCATCGTGACCAGTACCAGATTCACCAGAGTGCTAAGGCTGTATCAGCATATTGTATACTGACGTAAAATGTTGACGTGAATTAAACCGTTAACCTTTTAAATTAAGGGACAATTTCAGCAGGAACATAAGGTATGTTGAACATAACATGCAGGTTTAAAATAATAAGGAAAGCAGATTTGGGAGGGTTATAAACAAGACGTCAATGATGTGGCAGCCATTACTGTTTCCAGTCGCCAAATGGGAATCTTAGTCATTGCGATAAATAAAGCTGTTTACCAAAAGG
Source organism: Mormyrops boulengeri (assembly GCA_026781065.1). NCBI lineage: Eukaryota > Metazoa > Chordata > Actinopteri > Osteoglossiformes > Mormyridae > Mormyrops > Mormyrops boulengeri. The sequence continues at coordinate 344,518 of JAODLD010000151.1, read as the reverse complement.
TAGTCACCTTCAGACGCCCTGCGAAAGTTTCAGTTGGTGTGTGCACAGATGTGTTTGTATCTCTCGATGTTGCCATAACATGCATCGAACGGCTGCACTGCAAACGACAAAATGCCCAGCTGCCCTAGCATGTGCCAAGGTCCACCGTTAGGCCCAGATTCCAGGCTTTGTTTAAAGTAGCGGTGCTCTGCCGGCCCGTTTGTTATGATTTTATTATGGATTCCCATGCAGGTAGGACCTCAAAGTTGGATTCATTGTTGCAGAGATGATGAGGCAAGGAACCCTGTTGCCAGGTGCCACTGTTGCTAGGTAAACAGTTTATTTCTGGACAGTGTCAGGTTTCATGGTCTCCAAGCAGAAAAGCCCCTTCCAGGGATTAACTAAGACTAGGAGTTGCACCAGGCATTTTGCAGAGTGAGTCCTACAAATACCTGAGCTCTTAACAACATTTGGAAACATCTGGCAGAGTGTTTAAAAAAGCGCAAAACATAAAATAAGTCCTAAACTGAGGCAACTAGTTATTTTTGTAATTTGTCAAATAAATTTATAAGAACATATAATTTTAACTTTCAGTGTTCTGTATACTGAAGCCATTTACATGCAGCAGGCACATTTCAGGAAAGCTGTCTCCAGATTTCAGGTTTGTATACATTTAGTTCCAGTTTATTTCCTCAGTTCATATTTTTAACTAAAGTGAATTTCCCCGGGGTGTCAAAATGGAAGGCTTCCCAAATATGGCATTAAGCATCTTGCTCTCTGACATGGAAGCAGACCCTTGCAGTGACCTTCTGAGTATGATCCATGTCCATAACTTTACCAGCTACCTTTACTTGATACCACAGCTACTTGTATTCACCACCTGGATGAGATCACCACCCTCTAGCTGTTCTTGTTAAGCATGGCTACCCTATGTTGAACAGTAAGGCTTTAATTTCTAACAGGCCTCTTGTCTTCATTCAGTTGACCCAATACGTATTCATTGAATTTGGTCCTCTTTTAGCGATGAATGTGAGCTTACAAAAGACACGAGGTTACGTGTATAGTAGTTATGATATCTAACCTTACATCTTCTACACAGTCTTCACATTCAACAGGTCCCTCTTGTACTTCATGGAACATAACATCCATAGTGGAATCTTCCCTACATATTGGGACATATTGGCACCATGTGGACCTCAGTGCCTGTGAGATCTGCATCTCCTCCACGCCCCCACTTGGCCCAAGGCTCACCCTGATGAAGTATGGCTATAGGCATGAGATAGGCAGGAGCTGGTGTGTGAACCGGAAGGACACTATATCTGACAGCACTTAACCTGGACCCCCAGGGACCCCTGATTCTCAAGACCTCAACCTTCACTCAGCCACTGTGTAAATCCCCCCCAGATGGCTGGGAAGAAGCAGTCACCCACTCTGGGATGGGCAGTGTCTCAGGCAGCCTCTCCACAGAGAACACTGGTGCTGGTCCATGCCTTCCAATGGTCGGGGTGTGGCTCGGCCCATTCAGGACTGTCCAGTTTGGGCATTTTCACACAATTACCCCCACAGAGCAGCTGATGTTTATCTTTGAAAAGATGACTCAATGCTGGATTAGAGCTAGATTCAATTCAGATAGAAGATGGTTCCGCTAAGACCAGGGGTAGCCAGTCTTACCCAGAAAGGGCTGCTGTGTGTGCAGGTTTTTGCTGCAACTCCCTAATTAGGTTACTAATTAGAGGGCTGATTGGCTGAAGAGTCCTCACACCTGGGTTTGAACAGCTGACCTAAAGGTTATCCCAAAAACCAGCATACACACTGACCCTTTGTGGATAAGATTGGCCATCCCTGACCTAGACACTGATAATGAATGGAATGCATGTGAGCAAGGTTACGAGGGCCATTCAGTTCCTCCAAGATGAAGATTGGGCTCAGTACTTTATCTTTAATACTTTAGCACATACTGCTTCTCCATCATAAAGCATTGAAAAAGTTACAAAATGTCCTATGCAGGGACAGAAGGTTTAGGCCCCAATTTAAAATGTCAGATGTACTGACATTTGTGCGTCACACACTGCGTCCTGTTCTCCATGAGGAGCTGCGTGATGCTTTAAAGCCCAGATTTCTCACATGACACCAAAGTTGTTATGTCACTATTTTCTTGATCATATTCATATGAACCGGTATAAATTCTCCAATTACATCTGCAGAAGAGACAGTGGTCCTCAGTGTTATTGTTCCTAATTCCATTTTACATTTCAAAACACCATGCATCAGGTTCAACATGAACTGTAATTTTCTCCACTTTTTTCACTTTCGTTGAAGACAGATACAACAGCAGATTCCAGTGGATGGAAGTGAAAAACCGTGGAGCATTTCCAGTGGAAGCCAGTTAGGCATGGAGGACAGATACAACTGCAGATTCCAGTGGATGGAAGTGAAGAACCGTGGAGCATTTCCAGTGGAAGCCAGTTAGGCATGGCAAATAATTCTCTCTGCTAACATGCGGTACACACTATACCACCTCAGCCTGAAGAAGTCTTTATATTTGACTTTGAATATTATAGCTTGTATTTTAGACCATAGAAATATCTCATTAGGAGCAAGTACAAATGCATTGGTGTTGCGTTGTAAAACAACCCTGACATTATGTTTTATTGGTTTTTGGTGCCTGTGGGGGGGGCTTATTCTATTTTCCAAGATGCTTTTGTTTACCTTGATGCAGATTCTGTTACGCTTCGCTGAAGGTGCAAAGCTGATATGGTAGCATTGTGATTGTCTTACTCTGTACAGCCACTGAGGCCGACACACATACAGCTCATCCGATAAAGGCTCCCTGGTCTGCCCACAGCCAGGAGACATCTGCGCGTGGGATTTCAGCCAAATTAACCCGGAGGGCAGGGTCAAGCGCCTGATCCCCCTAGCCGATGAAATCAATGCTGGAAATGTGATGCATGTGTGCGTGCCCACATTAGAAGCTGATGTGATGGCGATGTCACTCAGTCCCCACTATTTTTACATTTCCCCCTAGAAAAATGCAAAAAGGATTATCCCTACATTTGCCTTAGACCCTGGCACTGGGGGGCCATGGGAGCAAGAGGTCAACACTGGAAAAGGCCCTTAGGCAAGCCTGGGTATCCAAACTCATGCCGCCATATGTCAGTGTATAGGTCAGGGGCAGATTAATGCCTGCGATAGCCTGGGGCCCCTGCAAAATATGGGGCTCCGCCTCAGGAAAAATAGTTGAACTTATTAAATCAAGCCACTCAATTTGCCAACACCTACCCCGCACCCCAGTTGGTAAATTTTACCAGTAACATTCCTCCTGCTCAACAAATCTTACCACTAGCATCACCCCAAAACCATGTCAGCCTAGGGTCCCCAGAGAAGTTAATCTGCTCATTTAGGGGCTGTGTCTAACGCTGACTGAGGCCGAGTAGAACAGATCATAGTGAAGAAACCTAAACTTCATTCAAGCAAATAGCTTCAAGTGAGATGGACTGATCGTGTTCTCACACAGACTGCACTGTGGAGACTCAGTCTCTTTCTTATCTCATTGTGGAAGACGGGCCATAACTGTGACCCCCCCCCCCACCAACAAGCCAATTGAAGGGCTAAAATGTGACTCGAGCAGACAGGTGACAGGATTAGCCAGTCACTGGAGTGCTGATGGTGTGATGCGTGATGGGGACCTCAAGGGGCACCATCAGGTAGAACATGGGCTACCTTTAAATGTGGATTTAGCCAGATTAAGCACATTTGGCATGGCTTTGCACCTTGAAAAATCCAGACAGGAAGGTCTAGCAGGTGGATTGTGTTGAGACACACCTGACTTGGTGGCCTGGTGGACTAGAGGTGCAGTTGGGGTGGGTGGCTTCCACAGTGGGTGAGCGGATAATAAATGTAGGTCAAGGCAGTTAAGCCAACCAGTCCATGACTCACTGGAGACCCCAATCAGCTTGTCTATTCAAATCCATTTCCTGGAAGACAAAACCGAGATTCACTGGCCTAGACTAAAGCTTCTCTGCCTGTTTCTGTGGACAAATTCTGATTTTAGATATAAGAACAACAAGTACAACTGCAAGCTATCTGCTGCTCATGTTCCTGAATGATGAAAGCCATCTGTGGTTCTCCATTGACTGGACATGAGCCTGACCCATTCTTGACACGGGCTTGTGGGCTCTTGCCTCGAGTGCCAGGTTACAAGGGCCCTGGGCATGTCTGTTTGTGACAGCACCCGAGACAACGAAACAATTCAAAACTCCCGGGTGTGTGACAACTGGGGCATCTCAGCTATGTTGGCAGGGACGCCATGGGGAGGAGAGAGGGAGGGCAGAGGTGTGGCCATTTTTCCAGCTTGAATGACAAATGCAGGGAAGCCGACCACCTAAGTGAAGCGCTCATCAAGCCTTCTCTTGTTCTGCTATCTGTAAATGTGCAAAACCTAAAGCTTCTAATGTTTTGCCAACTTACTTCTCAGTTATGGTTAAGCTCTAAGAATTATTATTTAAGTACTGAAGGTGTACAAGCTGAGAGCAGAGCTGGGGATTGGGTTCCACATGAGCTCGTTTGGTCTCCCTGCCCCAGCAAAATCAGGTCTATCTGCAGACCAGCCATGACTTCACTGGTGGCACACATCTCTAGCTCATTGGAGAAACAACATGGAAACTGAGTTGCCAGCTCAAAGTAACCAGTAACCTACTGGATATACTTCTTCCGTTCTTCAGTGTTCTGGTGTTACTATAAATACAAGTCCACTGGATATCAGCCTTTGGCAGCTTTCAAGCTCAGTGATGGAAAACCATCATATACTGGTATTAGAAGAACATCTAGAAACCGGATGGGGTTCCTCAACAATGCTGCAGAAAATGTGTCTGTCCTTGGGGCAGTAGGCATGGCAGCTCAGTACAAAACAGGTCTGTGGGCCTACAGATGCCACACTATCAGGGCAGGCAGACTGGCTGGCTAACTGGGGGCACTGGGTTTGCTCGTGTCTCGTGTCTGGGCCAAACTGGTATGAGAAACCCAACCTAGCCCCAATATAGAGTTCTCCAGTGGCTATGGATGTTTTTAGAGTGTGGGAAGTCAGCGAGACAGCACACGAGCAGGCCCTAAATAGACAGTGAGGACTTGGCATGGCTCAGGAGTGGGGGCAGGGGGAGGGGAAACACTCTGTAATGCATCTGGAGGCCTAGTGCAGAGATCCCACCTACTGCCAGGAAAGAGTTTCCTGTAAAAACCCTCAGAGCAGAGCCTGACGTGTGGGACCACAAGCCGACTTTCCTCGATAGTGCAGATGATCATGGGCTGAGATGTGCAGTGCATAAGCAGATGCCAACATTGTGGCAGCAGGAAAAACAATGAGGAAAGAAGTAGGACTGTATGAACTTTGGGTGCGGTTTACTAACAGTTTTTAAGAGATACTCGAGGTACCAAATTATACATGACACAAAAAAACATAGACTCGTACTTATATAAACATTGGTATTACAAAGAATTTAAATGATTCAACACCCACTTGAAGAATTTTGTTGACTATTTGCTGTTTCCTAGGACACAGCTGCAGTAGATTTAGTATCCCGAGCCGTTCCAGCACTGCACACCATTTCCATATGTTCGTCAGCTTAGGCCTCGGAGCAAACAGAAAGTTTGCTTTGTCTTTTGAACTTTTGGGATTCTGCGTTTGCTCACCTGAGAAGAGGGAGAATGTTTTCCAAAGCGTTTTGCTCCATCAAAGATTCATGTCTGTGTTGCTTAAATTGTTAGACACACCCCCCACTCCCAGTTTGTATTTATCAAGGATTGCCACTGCTGCCACTCAGAGAGAGCTGAAACTGTGAAATTCTGCAGGCAGACTCGAGCACTCTGCAAGCCTTCGGGCCACAGCTGTGGGCCGCATGTGGATGGCCTCCACGCACCTGCATCCCATCGTGTGCTGGCGCCCCCTTGTGTAATCTCTGTCAGCAGGAGGCACGATGTTAAAAGTCTATCGGCCAGGTTCGGTAACGGCCCCTTGAGCCCTGATGGGTTGAGTCCTCCTCTGCTTCACCTTTAGTCCTTTTGATCTTCTCTTGCTTCCCATGATACAAAACCTGTAGGCATCTCTTGCAAGAATGTCAGAACCTAAAGAAAAACAAAGTATTGGTTTGTCAGTGCTAACAGTGCCGAATGGACAGTATTGTCATGTTACCTTTGCTATCTTTCTGCCTGAAACTATGATTCATGTCCTTTTTCTTTCAGTGTGTCTGTGACGTAACCATCATGTATACTGTATTACTAACAAGAGACTTGTTTAGGAAAGCAATTGAAAGCAGCTCCCAGTGTGACTGCCAAAAATACCACTTTTCTTGTGATTTATCAATGCACAACAGTTTTCCGTTTAATATCTTTTGCTACATGTAGAAGTTTGACTCCCCATTCAAGCTGCCTCAAAATGTGGATTCACTGGTATTTAATAAAAAATGGACTGAAAAAAATATTTTAAGGGTGCTGTAACTGTTGTCAGGCTATTACAAATGATAATGAATTTTCTTAGTACAAATGATTTAGTAAACAACATGTGCACACATTTCTGTGCTCTTTGGCAATAAAAGTAATATATTTTAAAAGTATGCATAAAATGCGTTTGTACCTTTAGTAACAGTCAAATTAGATCAGATTTTTTTTATAAACGGCATGTCATCCAGATTAATGTGATTTATGACAAAGATGGTATATAACGTTGCAAAGTCCGCCATCTGGTGGATATTTTTCGTCAACCATAGTGCAATGTAATAAGACGTGGTAGACATGTTCAGCTCAAATTTATAACCCCGAGACATGGTAGTGAACTTAAGGAAATGTTCCTGTCGATTCCTTTACGACGTGTCGAATATCAGAATATTATCATAATAGCGTTGTAAAACACTGTGCACAATAAAAGATAACACGTCTTAGGTTAAAGTAGAATGTTCCGGCTTAAATGCGATGCCTACTGTGCCGACTAGTGGTCACTTATGGAATAATTGTACAGTTCATAATTAATAAACGTGTTTTAGTTCGGAGCGTGAGGTATAAACAAAAAATTTGAGCGGTGTTACGTATTTATCATAAAGATGAATACTAAATAGATTGAATAGATAAATGTTCACCTAACTTACCAATTTTATATGCGACCCAGGAAAAAGAATATTGAACGACGTAAAATACATTACATACAGCCTGAATTAACCCAGAATAGATTTTTTTCCCATTGCAAAATGCATTGGAATCAGGACCTTTATTGCCACACGACCAAGGCCGTGAAGAAATTTTGTTGCCACAGCTGGCTACTCTGTAGGCGCTTTTCCACTTCAAAAAGGTACCATAAGTATAGTAGGTTACTTGTGTTGGTTTTCCACTGGCATAAAGAAACTGGTACTGGTTCTGAACGACATCGCAACGCGAGGCGGGCTGTTTCGTAGGCTACTGAATTAAAAAAATGACTATAGTGCATATGGCTGGCGATGTGTGGCATTAATACCAACATCGAATATTACTGCACATGCAATTCTTACATCGCAAGGACCACGACGGCAGGGAGAGATTCTGAGAGATTCAGGGAGCCCAGCACTTTACGGGGGCGCTTGAATGCTTGAATTTATAAAATTACATAATGTAAAGGGGCGGGGCCCAAGGTGACATTTTGTCAGGGGGTCCAGAATGTCTAGCTATACTTGCGATAGTAGGCTGGATCGAGACAAGGCGTTTTCATACTGTCTGGACATTATATATTTTATACATACAGCTCTGGAAAAAATTATGAAACCAGGCTATGTTTTTTTAAAATCTGCATTTTTAAGTCCTAGTTTAATCCTGGTCCTACAGGCAGAAGGCTACACTGCGAGGCAGGCTGCTTCCAGGCTCAAGGTTTCTAAGACAGCAGTACACAAGAACAAGGTGAAGCACGAGATACGGGCATTAACCGAAAACCACTCAGGTAGAGGGCAGAAGCAACTTATCTGGCAGTGCCTCATAAATCGGAGGATGACCTCAAGTGACCTTCAAAGAGAATGGGAAATATGAAGTTCTGTGAAGTGCACTGCTAGGACAATTCATAAAGCAGGGAAGAAGCCCTTCATCAATGAGAAACAGAGAAGAGCCAGGCTAGAGTTTAAAAAGTACATTTTATACAGACGCATACCCGTCAATTGAGAATTTAGTGAAACTGAAAATTTAGCGGTCCACCGCTGCTTTTGCGTGAGCTCTGCATGCACTTAATCATTTTCACCCTTGCTGTTTTTATAGGCCTATGTAAAATGCGTTCCCTCTTACAGTCCAAATATTTATATAGGCCTATATGCGGTTAAGCAAATCGGCCTCCCTGTAATACCCCTGGTGTATTGATTTGTCTGCGTGTATTTGCCCCGCGATGGACAGGCCTCCCCGGCTTTGGATCCTGCGTTGCTTGGGACAGCTTTGCGGTTAGGAATAGTGGCTTGAACATGAATGGATATTAAACGCGAATGATGAGCTGTCTAAAGGTACCATGGTCGTTCCCCTTTAAGAAAATGCACGGGCATGGTTACTTGCCGCATGACGTCACCACAAACGCGGATGCCGAATTGTCGGAAAGTGGCCGCGTGAGTCGGCTCTCGCGCTTCGCTGCCGGTCTGCGTGGTCCTGTCCGCATTTTTAAAAGTGCGGTCGGCTCTGTCATCGTGAATAAAACACCGGGAGGTCGCCGCTTTCTCATACCCCTGGAAGGACTGGCGGCCCGCGGGAAAAGATATTATCTACTTTTCGACTGGAGTCTCAGAGTTGACAGCCGACATGGACATTAGGTGTCAGCCGGCAGAAGGGAAGCTTGTATTTTAAAGTAAAATAAAATTCGGTTAGCCGCCTCTGCCCGGCGCTCGAGCCGTGTGGGTAACAGACCGTCCCACCGGCAAGACGGCTGCTAGCTTACCGACGGCACAGCCGCTTCTCGGCCGGCTTCAACGTAACGGAACGACTTAAGCCCTCAAGAGGCTCCGCGGCACCGTTCGGGATGCTGTCCGATGCGCAGACTGAGCCGGTGTTTCCGAGCCAACAGCCGCCGCAGGGTACGCAGAACCCGGCGCAGTTTGTCCAATGCAGCGTCAAGCCCCCGGTGCCTTTCAAGACAAACGCCATTACCCAGGATTACAAAGTCACCAACCAGGTCCTGGGCTCCGGCATCAATGGCAAGGTGGTGGAGGTTTTCCGGAAGAAGGACGGCGAGCGTTTCGCCCTCAAGGTGAGCGACTCGGTGGCGGGGGGCCGCTGCGGGTGACGCGGCCGGGATCGGGCAGCAGACGATGGCCCGGCATTTATTTTTACTCTGGAGGGAAGCTGGTGTCCGAGGTTTTTTTGTGACCGGCTGTTTTCGTGAAGTACCCCGCAGTTTCATTGGTTCACTTTTTAATGTGAGGAGTTCATGTTAACGGAGCGCTTCTTTGGGCGACTTGCCGGTGTTTACATGACTGACGTTAGGCGTCCGGCTTTTAGACTGACAAATTAAAAGTTCCTTCCATATACACTGATGTTACGGCGGCATTCTTAATGAAAACTGATCTGTCTTGGAGTAATAGTTTTGCTTTTTGAAACATTTGGTCTGTTAGTCTTTTTTTCCAGTAACATTGTTACAGTACTCTAATGAAATTTGACGTCACATGGAGTAATGGTGTTCCTTTCCGGATTTGTACTGCTAGTCTTAAGTAGTTTTTCCCGGTAATATCATTGGTGTACTTTAATGAAATCTGACATCACATGGAGTAATGGTGTTTCTTTACAGATTTGGAATATCAGGCTTACTGCAATTGTATTTTTGCAGCAATATTGTTGCAATACTCTAGTTAATGCACTCTGACTAGTAATATTGTGTTTTTTTTTTAACAGATTTGGATCGTCATTCTTACTGCATTCGTGTTTTTGCTGTAATATTATTAGTACAGTGTTTTAGTTAATGCAGTATGACATCATCCAGAGTTATTGGGTTCCTTCACAGATCTGGCCTATCAGTCTTACTGTAGTTGTTTCACAGCCTAACAATATCTTGTTTAATCATTAAAAACCATATTTATATTTCCTTGCTTAAGTTTTTGCTTAAACTATGTTAGAAAAACCTGGAGCACTTTTAGTAGCTCCTGTGATTGATTGTTGATGGCCTGCTAATGTGTTACGGGTCGTTCTGGTGCAATACAAATGACCCTGAAAAAGGTGGGTTGATGACTGCTCTTTGCACAGTCGCCTGGGTTTGTTCTGAAAGAAATATCACTTGGTTAAGTTAAGTAAACCAATGCATGATGAGTCACTGGTGTTTAGGGATGCTCCGATCAGGATTTTTGCCACCGATACCGAGTACGGATTTTTTGTCATGGTGATCGGCCGATACCAATGCCGATTCTGATGCTTCAAGTTTATATAACTGATATGTAAGCTCTCTGATCACCATTAACTTTTTTTCAGATAAAGTAATACTATAAATGCTGCCTTTGTTATATTTTTGTTATATTTTTACAGTAATATATCTAATGTAACTATTGTTTTAACAGAGTACTAAATAATTACAAAGAAGTATTTATTATATAGTGAACATTTTAATATGCCTTTACCATGGGGTTTATGCATAACACTATGCACATCAGGATACTTAATATGAGACAAAAATTAATAAACAAAATGGAGCCGGCTGATGCAATCCACAAGGAGCCAGGAAATTCCTGAGAGTGGAGAATCACTTGCCTCTTTTCAAAGTCTTCGGTAATCCACTGCGCTGTCAAACTTAAGATGGACATAGGGGATACGCTAGAGCTCCAAATTTCCGTAGTTAAACTCACCGCGGTCAAATTTTCGTGAAGTAGACTGTTTATGTGGCTGTAGACGATTTGATATAACTCTGGGAGAGCAACATCAGTAAAATGTTTGCGGCGTGGCAGTTTGTATCGTGGTTCAAGATGTGCAATTAGGCGTTTAAATCCAATGTCTTCTGTGACTGACAGAGGCTGGTGGTCAATGCATATAAATTCCATTATCTTCGCGGTTATATCCTTAGCTTTCTTGCTGTCTGGTGTGTACAGTGCGTGTTTTTTCAGAATGTCCGTAATGGATGGCTGAGTGAGAGTCGCATTATTAGTTTCCGTTGCCTTTTTTGCAGTTGCCGGTTTTTCGTATTCGCCATACGACTCGCGGTGGCTCGTTCTTAAGTGCCGAATGAGGTTCGTTGTATTAAATGTTTTGGACAATGCGCCTCCACGTGAGATTTCTTTGGAACACAAAGGGCAAATAGCGTATTTTTCATTGTTTCTCGAAAAGTCATAGTAATTCCACACCGGCGATTACATGACTGCGACGCCAAAACATTTACGTCCCCACTCATCGTGTACGTCCTCACGCATTGACGTCATCAATTGTGATCGGTTCCTAAGATCGGCCAAGTTTAACGAGTACCGATCGAGTCATAAAATGTGATTATCGGCCGATACTGATCTTCGGCCGATCGATCGGAGCATCCCTACTGGTGTTGCTGACAGGTGCTTTGCATCATGCAGCATTATTGACATGGGCTGGGATGTCACAGTCTTGTGATTAGATGTCCATCCAAATGTGACATTTACATTCTCATAACAGGATTGGATTCTACTCTGACTGCTCAATATTAACTTAAGTCTAAATAGTTTTAATTATAGGAGAGTCCCCTATTGAACTTTTTGCTAACCAAGTCATTCTTCTTCCCTTTGTGCTGAAATCTCACAGGAAGCTTGCCCAGGGTATTTTCTGACTACAGAGAGGGAGTTTTTTGGGTGTGTATGCCTCTGCTTCTCTGCAATGTTCATGATACCGCAGTTGACGTGTCCATCCCTAAATAGCACAGCCCCCCCCCCCCCCACTCCCATTAATGTGAGTGAAAGAGTACCTGCTGATTTTATTTAAGCATCATTGCAGTGTGCAATTCTGAAACCTGCTTCCTAACAAAGATGGCTTTTTTTTCTGGTTGGTCCAACTAATACAAGGTCTAATTGTAGTTACTATAGGAACATACTTTCTTAATACAGAAAGTATAGGGATCTTTGTGCAGGATTTTGTGGTAATGTGAAGACACAAACTTGTAATCTCAAGTGCTTCATGAAATCTATTTTATTTAATATGACTTCAGCTGAATTTAAAATGTTTCTTTTGAACAGTAATTAACCACTCTTGTCTATATATATGAAGAGAAATCAGATGATTTAAGACTCACCAATGAACAATACGCTCAATGATTCCTTCCCCCGCAACCCTGCATTAGGTCAACCCTGTTAAAGTATATGCATCAGCTACTATGTCAGTAACTGCTCATACAGTTAGGGTCAGGGTGATCTGGGATCAGATTTAGAAAACACAAGCCACCAACAGATTATACCTAGAGAAGGATGTTTGTTATCAGCTGACATCCAGGGGTACATTGTTTTGGCTGATACCGATTTTTGGCAAAATCTTGTCAGGCACCAAAACAGTACTTTGCAAAAGCCTGAGGCAGTCAAAGAAAATATTTAAAAGCTGTTTATCGCGGCAGCAAGTGTATATTCGCTCAAAAAGTATTGTAACAATTTAAAATAAAATTTAAATAAATACATGCAGATTGACACTAAGAGATTAAAATGTAACAAAAATGTCTTCTGTTTTCCAAAAAGTTACTGATATCTTCCTATATGCCTAGAAGACCACAGCTTCGGTTCACAAACCTCTCCTCAGGGGCGCCTTAGCCATTCCATGTGTCCATAAAATTACTAGCTCAGGTTAGCGAAACATGGTATGATAGCGCTTGAGTCAGCAAATACTTGGGTATATTGGATTAGCTGCTTATCAATGGTTAACAGTGGCTAAGCTAGTGTATTCAGCCAGAAATAATGTCATGGTTTTACACCTACGTGAAGATCAGTTTAATACAACAACAACAACAACATTTATTTTTGTATAGCGCTTGTTCACAACATTGCATTGTCTCAAAGCGCTTTACAGCA
>JAODLD010000151.1:313764-331465 GCA_026781065.1 Mormyrops boulengeri | reverse complement strand
CTTCAGGACGCTGGGCAACCAGTAGTAAGGCAGCCGGGCATACATGGAGGACGACACAGGCAGAAAGGCGAGCTGGAATGTACTGTTCTTTGACTGCTTAAGAATTTTATGCACACTACAGGTATCCCCCGCTTTACGAACATTTCCTTTACGTCACTTCGTTTTTAAGATAGACCTATGTTAGCACCTGTTTTGTTAAGTGAATGAAATCCGAAGAGGATTTTTGCTTTTACGCAAAGAGAAAAGTGAAAATAGCATTTAGCGTTTATGAGCGAACCAAATCTAGATATGCAGTCATGCGTCGCAGTGACGGACCAGATATACCATGGTGGTCTCGTAAGACTATAATGCGGCTGAAAAATTACTATTGCCTAGTGATGTTGTAGCCATCGTAACTGCTTTTTCACTTAGCCCCATTTCATCTTATGAAAAGTTTCATAGGGACGCTCTACTTTCGGATACCGGGGGAAACCTCTTCTATATATTTTTGTCTTGTATTACTGATAACCTGTATCTGTTACCTGCTAGTAGCTTACAGGATAAACACTGGCTACGTCCACTTTTGCTCACATGGGAAATCACTGGTGGTTTAAATAAGCTTTGTTAAAAATGGCAGAATAACAGCAGATATGAAAACAACTGTTCTGTTAACTTTAAATATTGACCAAAATCTAAATATCAGCTGGCAATATTGACCAAGACTGACATGTCGGACAGATGCTGATGTCTTAATTTTTAACAAATATTAACAAATTTTTAACAAAAAAGTCCAATATGTAAACTGATCTCTACTTATTTCTCTTCCTGTTCAATTAGTGTAATTTAATTTTGGCCACAGTATGTAAAAGCTCTTCATCTCTTCAATCCATGGTAAAAGGAACATATCATGTGGCTTAGTAGGCTAAGCCTCTGTACCTGTGATCAGAAGGTTGCCAGTTTGAGCCCTGACCTTGGCAGAATTGTCATATGTTTGTGGGTCCTTGAGCAAGGTTCTTAACCCCCAGTTCCTGAGGTCCTGAACACTAGCTGACCCTGATCTGTCGATCCCAAGCTTACTCTCACTTGTATGTCTGTGTGTCTCATTTAGAGCAAGATGGAGTAGGCTAAAAGAGAAGTAATAAAGTACAGATGCCCCTCTACTTGCGAATGAGATACATTCTGAATGGCCGTTCGTAACTTGAAATGTTCGTAAGTCGTTATTCATCATCATTTTAAGGGTATATGCAAATACAAAGAACTAGGATGCTGGGAGTACGCATGCTACGCTGCTGCGCGGCGGGAGTAGCAGCCAGAAGTCATAGTTGGTGGAATTAGTGCGCAGAAAAAAAAATTGATGTTGCGGACAGGAAATGGGAGCCCAAGGAACACAATTTGGACTTGCAGTCCTCTTCGTTAGTATGTCTGAAAGTTCATAAGTTGAAAGTTCGTAAGTAGAGGAGCGTCTGTATTACTATTCTATTCTTCTGATCTTTTTAATTATTTTTTTTTCAACAGTTTCTCGGCTTTTTGATAAACTCCTGCATGTTAAAATGAGAGGTGCCATGTGAAGACTTTCTGTTTCCCCTCATGCTTTCATAACACTCTGTTTTGTGATGAGGGGTGTCATTGCTGTGCCTTTGCTTAAGTTCCCTGGGTCGTGTGTGACATGCACGACGGTCTGTTTGTTGTGATTTGGTATGTCCTTGTATACATTGAGCAGGAATGCTTTGCTGGCCTTTCTTACATCTAAAATCACCATCTTTGAACAGTGGCTGGTGCTGATGTAGTTATACTGAAGGATACATTTGTAGAACTATTTTTTTTTTCTCCAGATTCCTAGACAAAATTGATCTGGTTAATTCTTCCTTCCCATTTACAATCCCGACACCATGCCACTTGATTCAGTCAGAATGCTTTTTGGATGAAGCCGACTGTAATGACTGTCTTAGAGAGGGTCCTCTGGAGCAGCTGATGTTCTGGCCAGTCAATGTGTTTGTGGCATGCTCCTGAGAGGAGTCATTTTATCTCACTCGACAGTAAGGCAGGCAGCTAAATATAAAAATGCAAAGATTACTGCTGTAGGACACATACCCAGGAGATTCATAGCTCCTGTCACTGTGATTTCCTCCATAGATAGGTCACTGCACAGTTAGCCTGAATGTTATTTTAATGTTCATCTGTTTGCCTGAAACCACCCTGGTGTTTTGAGAAGGGTCTACCCAACCACAAGAGTGACAGAAACAGAGAGACCCCTCCCCCAGAGCACCTGTTGCCAAGATCTCCCATGAGTATTTTCAGTGCAAGTAAGGGTGCATAGACCTCAATGAATGAATGGCATATTGAGCTCTCCAGGACCATTTCAATAAGTCCCAATCTGAGAGACGCCTTGGCAGCTGTGCATGTTGCCTTGTCAGGGTCATGGAGACAATAGATCCTCAGCCACAGAAGATCAGATGTCTGGAAGTGCTAATCTATTTTAAGATGACCTAAAATGGCTGAGGAATGATTTGGATGTGAACAATGGATCAGAATTTTACAGAATGATCAGAGAACTAAGAGATTGCTATGACTTGGGTGTAATGAAGAATGCATATTTATTTATTTTTTATTTATGTCACTGATGGTTTTAACCAAAGAGACATAAAGTTCAGAAAGCAGGGTGAGCGAGTCCCAGGAGCAAATGGGATTAAGGGCCTTGCTCATGGGCTCCGTGCTGAAATCACTGTGCTAACCTGAAATGACTCTAATTGTGGGTTCTCCAGGGATTTTTGTGGGTATAATATTTACACCACAGACATGTTTTATTTCATGGTTAGTACTAGGTATTCCATTGAAGTTAAAATGTGATATTAGCTATGTTATATCGATGTCTTAAAAAATGGAGTTCTTGATTTTTTTTTTTTTTTCCCGTTTTGTTTTCTAATGCTCCTTCATTGAACCATCTCCCAGTTCACATCTCTGGATGGTCTAATTAGAAGTTCCTCTTCTGCCAGGGCTAGTTAGAGGGAAACTTCATACACTGTATGAAATGGGATTTTCCTCATTAAGTCACAGGCAGTACGTTACTGGAGCTTTAAAATCCACCCCACCCCCTGCAAAAAAAAAAAAAAAAAAACCTGTCTGTTTGAACTGGTGTTGACATTTTAATGCCACAATAGAGATTTAAAGTTTCCACATCTGATCTCCTGGAATGCACAGAGTTTTTTCCTTCTGAGCTCAGTCCTGGGCCTTATTCCAGCTGTTCATTGAAACCAAGCGGGCAAATGCCTGCAGGTCTGATCTTCACTATTTCATCAGCAGGGCCATGACTCCACACTGTGGCTGCTTCTCCTTTATGAATTAATCACGGAAAAGATCCTATGAATGAATGGCTTTCAGAGATCTGTCCTTTTCTGTCTACAGTTACTAAAATGTTGTCTGATCTCCATTGATTATGCCACAGTGGAATTCCAGTTGGGAACTGAAATGGGCTGACCAGACGTTCCAGTTTCAACATTTTTGTTTTGTACCCATGCTGTAGTTTCCATTGACTTTTTAGTTGTTTGTGAGCTATGGCTGAAATCTTAAAGGCACTTCTCCAGATGGAAATGGACTGTTTTTTAATTGTTGGCCAGAAACCCTAAAATATGTGAGGAGATGGGAGATTCATCAAAGCTTCTGTTGTCAGAATAAATTTTTTCGCTTGGGGTTAAGCTGAGTCCTGATGTCTTTTTTTTATTTTTTACAAGGTATTGTAGGAGACTTAAGTGTGCACTTGTTCCTGCAGTAAGCACGTTTTGGATTGGGATGTGTTGGCCATGCAATTTGTGTGTTATGCATCAACTCTGGAAGGTAGCTTTCATCTGGTTTGATTTGACCAGAATGTCAGATTAGGCAACTGGTGTGTTTTTGTATATTTTTGGTAACAGCAGAGTGGGCTGTAGATAACTTGTAAAATACTCATACTTGAGGTGGACATGGAGAGCTGCATTTTTCTTAATGGACACTACGTACTTGAAAATCGTAAGCCAGGTGTATCAAACTCCATTCCTGGGGGGCCGAAGCCCTGTGTAGCTTAGCTTTTTCCCTGTTCCCACACAAATGATTCAGCTCAAGAACTGTGTGATAATTAGCGCAAGGAGTTGAGTCAGGTGTGTTAAATGAGGGAAAACCCAAAAATGTGCAGGGTTCTGGCCCCCCAGGACTGGAGTTGACACCCCTGTTGTAAGCACTTCGTGGGACGTTTCATCTCAAGCCTAATTCACCTGCAGTAATTTTGTTCAGACCTTCAGCAGCACTGTAATGTAAGATTTCTTTGGAGCTGACACGGCTAAATTAGTCATTGGTGAAATGCCACTCTTCAGATTAGAGGTAAGCGGTTTGCTGGGAGCTTGTATTTTTTTTATGTTTGTCAGAGATAGTGTGAGATGGATTCCTCTGACTTTCAATGGACTCTGCAGCGCCCAGTTCTTGAGGAGGCCGGCTGGCTTGTATTGCACTGCCCTAGAGTTTTTTTTTTTCCATCTGTGAGCATTGATTATGGGCCCAATTCAGAATTACTTGGTCTTCGAGAGATTAGGTGCCACCCGGTGCTTCCTGTCTTGTTACTGTAAGTCGGATGGCCTTTGCCTGGCTTTCATCTCATGCTATTTGAGAGCCTCTTTTTCAGTCGCTCCAGGGGCGCTGCACACTGGCTGACCCTAAGCTCTCTTATTACTCAGACCTCCTCATTGTTGGCATCATTGAGGTGAAGTGAACATCCAAGCTAGAATTCTGATGAAATGTTTCTGTTTGTGGAACTTGTGTGTGTGAATTTGCTTGGTGAATCACTGTAATGAAGTGTTCATTTTTTATTTTAAATTAATTCTTTGCAAGGTTAGTGTGTCTGGGATGCTTTTTTTTCTCTGCATTGTTAACTGTTCTGGCCTCTAAGTGACTTCATATTTTCCCCCACTTTGTTTTTCAGTGTTCCTTTCCCCCCATCATAACACCAGCTGTTTTACTGGGAAACACTCTCACAAATTGTCTCTCAGTGAGCCCTCCAGCCTTGTTGATTCATTTCTGGAACCGGCCAAATTCAGCCAGAAGCAGAAATAGATGTGTTGCTGTCGCCTGTGACACATTTTTGTGACGTATTTCTTTTCAGGTTTTAATCAGGCAAGGTAGAGTACTGGTTATGGAAGGACTTTTTACACTATGTACCACTGTCCGCATCCAGGATATGGTGATAAATGTCCTTCAAGATGTTAAAGTCATTAATATTGCAGTTAGTGGTGCACTAATATAGAAATTTTGACAGATACTGATTTTTTTTGTCCAGTATTATCCACACTCATTACTGGCTGTTCACTTGCAGAGTGGGGGGTGGGGTGGTATCATCTCGTATTATAGAATATTGTGTCCCCTTTTGAACCAGTATGGGATGTGGTATGTCCAATATTTTCATACTGCACAATTGATTCCTTATTTCTTCTGATTGAAAGTGGCAACCCTACATCTAATAACATATTGGTGATAACAGTATGTTAACTGATATATTGTGCATCTCTAATTGCAGTGAAGACTGTGTGCTTTACTGTAGTGTAGTATTAGTTAGTATTAGTGTATTTTTTTTTAAAACTTCAGTCTTATTTAAGATGAAACCTGTTGTTTTTTTGTTTCAGATACATATGGTGTGATGGGGAATCTTTTTTGGTGTTTTAGTTCTGACTCTAACTGCAGAAAGATTGCAATCAGGAAAATTTTGTTGATATTTCCGCCTGTTATTTGTACAGCTACCAGGTAACAAGTTTGATGCAATCGTACAACAGTTTAGTCATCAGTATGGGGAGTGCTATTAGTCATGCCTGCTTGGACCTTCCTGTCCCCTGTGCTTCTCTTCTTTACATCTTAATGTGGCTGTGGTGTGATGGCTTGGAGGGAGCACTACTGCATGAATACCTCTGAAGAATATGATGGCTCCAAGTCTTAGAGTAGGTCACACTGCAGGTTAGCAGTGGTTGTTTTGCATTAGGGCTGAACGATTTGTGGAAAATATCAAATCGCGATTTTTCTGACAGACATTGCGATTACGATTTGATTTGCGATGTAATTTTTAAGTAATAATAACTAATAATTAAGTCAACCTTCAGTTCAATATTCAGTAATAAATTCAATGTAATGAATTTAAAACATATGACACAGCATTACCACATGAGATATCGTCAAAATATTAACTGGTCTATATTCTAACTCAAAGATGAGAATTTAAAGATATGGTGTGTTAAGTTAAATAAAGTAATAATGAAAACAATTGCAGCAAAAACAATAACAATAGCGATCTTGCAGCAAACAGCTTGGTCCCCTAATAACACTAGAACCGCCATTTCCCTGGTCAATGAAGAAGCAAGAACTACTTCGGTGTATGCAGCCCTTTTGTTTGTTATTAGTGTTAATAACAGCAGCAAATCTAACACTCTCAACCAAAAAGCCGCAATGTTCATAGCAGAGTGGCTGTTCTGAAATTGTAAAGCTGGAAAATTTTCAAACGTATGCATTTTATAAAATGTCAAATAAATAGATGTAGTTTACTGGTGATTTCATGTTTGTCGAAGTTTCCGCTTTTTAACTACTGTATAAGGTTATTTTTTATACAAATCAATTCAAGGGAAACAAAAAAATTTATGTGTTCAGGGTTGCAAACTCTCACGTGTTTGGGTAACACACTTTCAGACTCTCACGCAAGAAATCTTATGGCAAATCTAAATTATTCCATTATGAATTAGCTGCATCAAAAACGTTAGGGCAGTTTGCAAACCCTACAGACTATTTACATGGTAATAAAACTCTTACATACAAATAAATGTTTGTGCAGACTTGTCTCAAACAGAAAGCCTCACTCCAGGCAGCTGATCAAAGTTGGCAACCCTGCATTCTATTTGAAATGAGAAGTAAAATGCAGTATTCGACTGAAGCGGCTTGTCATTCCTTTGCCTTGTTGCTCTGACAAATATAAAACAAATGAGAAAACGTTATATGTGTCACTTTTTTATATCTTTTCTAAATAATAAGACCGTTCCCATACCCAACTGTAATAGCGGTTAAAATCAATCTATTCTTTTAGTATTTATGTTAAAGCGAGGCTTTAATTTTATTACTGTTGTTGGATTAAGATTAATTTCACAAGATTAATCTATGGAAATCAATACTTAAATCAATGAGCACAAAAACATATGGGTTTTATCGCTTTTCTGGGGGTCACAGACTCAGGCTGCTGTGAGGATTACCGACCGTCTCGTTGTTTTGATGGGTTATGCTAATGAAATTGCCCATTAACAAAAACAAAAGGTGTGATACGCTGAAGTATGCCATTGCTGGTGGTTAAAGAGAGGTCGCCAGTTTTATTCATGATTGTTTCAGAAAGGTCCTATCTCGGACCATGAAATAGGAAGGCAATTCACTTATAACTCAGTAGCGGAATCAGTATTTTTTCCGCACCGTGAATGCAACATTTTCCTCTGGTTTCATGTGTTTGCTGTTTGTGGGCGTATACTCTGTCGTCTCGGGCCACTTCTGATTGGCGAGAAAGATTGTCACACAGTTTTAAACCCTGCTGTATAATTTATGTCCTAAATCACAGCCTTTGCGATTTGCTAATTGCGTTTCTTCAAATCGCGATTTCAATTTGAAATCGATAAATCGTTCAGCCCTATTTCGCATAGTAACAGGGAAGGCCTTTTAAACACTTTCATGCTTTCCAGGGCTCCAGGCTAACTTTTTCCACTAGTAGCATTGGTGCTTCTTGCTGAAAATTATTGGAGCACCAGCACAAAATTTAGGTAGGCCTACACCCTTTAAATCGACATGCGATGCATCACATTCAAGTTTTTTCCCCATCTTAATTGTATTATTGATAAATGCATTGCTAATAAACATACAATTTACAGAAATAACAATGTGATGTTCTATTTCAAAGGATAAAGTCATAGAGTGAAAGTGTGGCTTAACTGAAAAAATCATTGAGTTCAATGGTGCTTTTTGTGACCATGTGCCGAGCGCCTAGGCCAGTTTGAGTCTGATTGAACGTATACATGCAAAAATCGACTCCCAACTGCATTATCTGGGTGTCTTAGTCTGGCTTCAAGAAATTCGATTTACTACGATTTCAGTCACATTAATGTGTTTACATGTACTTTAAAAGTCTGGTTTTAGTCTGACGAACACAATAATTTGATTTTCTTAGTGTGCATGTAAACGTATTGACTGTCACCAAAGGGCCAAGCAAGTGCGAGAGTACTTATGGACCAGATACAGGTAGATGACATCCTGCACAGAATTGTCCTCAACCTGTGTTTTTATAATGACAGCTTCTCGTTAGCTCTCCACGCCAATCACTCTCTATCTGCCTCACACATACACACCAATAGGTTTGGGTATCCTTTAGATTTTATTGGAGGTACAATGATCTGATATTTTGGATTGGTATCAGCACTGATTCATACTCTGGTATGCTTCAGTGCCATTATACCGCAAAAGACTAAGTAGTAGTTCTACTAATAAATGCATTTTCGGTTCTTAAATGTGAAAATAATTTCAAGTACAAATGTATAAGTGGAGTTGTTGGGCATGAACCCTTACATAGTTGATCAAAAATGCCTGTGTAGGAATTGATAAGACATCTGAATTACGATTCCCTATCTGATTCCTGGTTCTTAAAAATTTAGACCAGTTTTAAGATTGGAACCGATTCTCAATACCCAACCCTACACACCAATTCTTGCTCCCTCCTAGTGTTTAACATGAAATACGACCATGGTTTAAAAATAAATAAATAAATAAATGAATAGCAAGTTACACTGGTGTGCCCAGTTATAAAGTCTGCCTTCAAAAATGGTTACAAAATGCAACGAAAGGAATGCAGTTTGGAGCCCTGCTTTCACTTGTTTTCTGAACAAAATTAAATGTAAGATGTGAATTAAGATTAATAAGGACAAAATGTGAAATAGCTATTACTTTTGACAGCTTTTCTGTATAGGAGGATTGCATGTAAGGTAACACCGTACCATCCACACCAAGTCATATTTGAATTCAGAATAATATGTGGCTTGTATGATTGCTTCTGGTATCATAAAGATTGTGGCCTTTGACCCAAGTTAGGTGGTATCCCATGGTGCTCTTCTGTCTAACACTAAGTCCTGCTTTTTCAGATCAATGTAAAAGGATTAGTCCACCAGTTATTTTGGGATGCTGAAGGTGCGCCCACTATCCATACTAGGAGATTTGTTGTATGTCACTCTTACTGGACTAAGAGAACTGCCTTTTTTCTGATGGTGAGGGAATAGCAAAACCAATATATTGTCAAGCTAAGGTTGCAGCGCTAGCTGCCACAAGTCATTCTCTGACTAAATGTTATCTGTCTTATGTGCGTTCCCTTCACTGGGGAACTGCTGGAACTTTTCTGTCTCTGATTATCTGCGTTGCCTGACTCCCATATTGTTTCTATCCTCAGTCATAAAATTATGTGTCAGTGCAAGAGCTCTTGATTAAAGCTTCCTCTTGACAGATGAGAGGAAGGAAGTGGCTTCTCCAAAGTAGTTCTGCAGCCACCTGATTGCCTTCCCTAACAAAATAGTTCGGCTGTCTCCTATCTCAAAATCACGGTCACACAGAGCCCCCCATTTTACTTTAACTTTTCACAGCTTTTCTGCATAGGAGGATTGATGTGATGTCACATCATACCATCCCCACCAAGCAAGCCATCTGCCATTTTGGTATGTAGTTTCCAGTCTGGTGTGTGATACTCTGTATGTAGTGTCTGTGGCCACATTCAGGGTGGGTGTGCTGTTGGCGCCAGTGTTTGCGGCAAAGTTAAAGGATCCTTTCGTATTCTCAAAACTGCAAAAAAAATCAGCAATCCAGAGAGGTGAGAGTGTTTTTTTTATCTAGCTAGTGTCATCAACAATGAATACAGAACATCTCAAAAGCAGATATCACTGAAAACATTTTTTGAGACCACTCTGTAAATGGTTAGAATAATGCTAAAATGGCTTGCTTCCATGTGATCGTTTCTGTAGATAACAGTGCAGGCAGTCCCCAGTTTATGAAAAAGATTAATTCCCTAAGTCTGTCTTTAAGTTGAATTTGTCAGTAAGTCGGAAAAATAATACAGTACATAAGAATAATAATTATATAGTAATGAAAGTAACTACATGTGGTACTGTACTGTACCTCGAACTGATGAACTGCTGAAGCCATGCAGTGTTTTCACAAGCATCACAAAGTACTGAGTGTGTTTTCGTATTACAAACCATTTTATTTAACCCAAATTTAGAATATAACAGGCTTTATGGCAGGGGTGTCAAACTGCAGTTCTGGAGGGCCGGAGCCCTGTGTAGCTTAGTTCTTTCCCTGTTCCACCACAAATGATTCAGCTCAACAGCTATCTGGTAATTAGCACAAGAAATTGAATCAGGTGTGTTAAACGAGGGGAAACCCAAAAATGTGCAGGGCTCTGGCCCCCCAGGACTGGAGTCTGACACCTGTGCTTTATGGCATTCTGTTCCTAAGTACGAGTTGTTTAGAAGTTGAACATTCTTAGCACGGGGACTGCCTGTACTGGGCATCGTTAGCTAATGAACATCGGCTTAGCTTTTGTTAAGATGCTATCATTACTGCGTCTTATGACCCGAAGTCTGTTTATGGATGTGGTGTCTGATGTAACCTAACATGAATATAAGTATTTTCATGGCTTTTTATGGCACATAATTTATGAGAGGTAAGCTAACATAAAATGGTTTGGTTTTAAAAATATGACATGGAAGCACCCTAAGGGCCATAATTGTCCTTTTATGGTAAGCAAACTATGTATGACCGATGCACTGTTGACTGTGCACCAATAGTCAACTTGGGATACAGCAGCGTGAAGAGTCTGACAGCGTCACAGTCATAAAGAGAGGAACACAAAAAGAAATGACAACTCAGACAGTCCCTTCAGCTAAAAGAAAGCCTCACAGCCATGGATGAAATAAATAAATAACCAGCAATTTACCTTTAAAAAATATTCTCTTAAATGTGATCAAACCAGATTTGTTGTAAAAACGACAACAGGCACAGCACTGTTTTGGTAACACAGAGCTATTCCACTAATACAACTGATAATGCACCAAAATGGCAGCTTGAGCCGATACTATTCCAACCCTCCTATCTGCTTTTTAAGTCTCATGCAATGCATAACATAAAAATTGTTTCCAGGGCCTGACGGTCCAAACAATCCACTATGGCAGACCCGGTAGCGGTATGCGCTGTAACTTTTTTCTTCAGCGAGACATCATTAAGCGTGAAAAGGAGACTAAATTTCTTTAATTCAGGGGTGTCGAACTCCAGTCCTGGAGGGCCGGAATCCTGTATAGCCAAGTTCTTTCCCTGCTCCGCAACAAATGATTCAGCTCAAGAGTTGTGTGGTAATTAGCACAAGGAGTTGAATCAGGTGTTTCAAATGAGCGGAAACCCAAAAATGTGCAGGGTTCCGGCCCTCCAGGACTGGAGTTTGAGTTTACTTTAATTCGAACAGAGTGATGAACGTAGCTTTTCTCCCAGGAGGAATAAACAGTACATCAGTACATGTTCAGTGCATAATTTTTGTTTGGTAAGCACAATAAAAAGAATGTGCGCATTTCTGGACATGGGTGTATCTTAATTCAAAAGTAGATGTTAAACATGGAAGATATTATTCTAATCCTGGTTACACTCAGTCATAATTGGTGGTTTGGGAACATTTTGGTTTCCCTATAAGTTACACTAACAGAGAGAATAGCTAATAAAACCAAGAACGTCCATCAGCTCTGTTATACTGAACTCAAGTATGTTGCTGAAAAACACAACATGCTAACTCATGAGACAACGTCATCCAAGTATGCATACAACCAGAGCAAGGCAAAAACAGCCTCTGCAAGGTGGTCTCTCCATGGAAATTAAGCAAATTCAGATAAAGGTAGGTATTCATACTCAGGCACGTGCAGAGCGGGGGGCGGAATGGGCTTGAGCACTTGCCCCTTTCCTCTTGGGTACCCCAAGTGCCCTTTTCTTGAGGCATTTAAATTTATTTATTTTTTTAATATGTGTGGAGTCCTGCCTGTGCCCCTCAACAATAACATTTAACTATTAATCACAATTTTGCAAAATAAAACGATCTGGCTTGCATCAGTCACATGATGACCATTAACCAATCCGCACCCTTGACGGCAGAGCGCGCTGGTTACGAGCTCGCAAAGAGCACGCGCATTTTTTGCCGGCTGGGCGGTGCGGAGCTGTAGGGGAAACAAGACTGATGCAACAAAAACCAGTAAGTAGGGTGTACAGCGTACACTATATTCTATAGCACACAGGAGTATTAGGTTATTATGTACACGTTAAGTTGTCTTGTGGTAACTGACGAATTGAAACAAATGAGCATGCTGTGTGTGCACAGTGTACAACAACGCGACAAAACCTTACTAACTGCACAAGTAGTGGTGGTCATTAGCCGCTAGTTTACTGGGTGTCATGGGGCTGTAACTCTGTCCACCGTTTTAGGGAACATATTTCGTTTTAAAGTAAGTTACAGGGCTTTTCCCTGCCTTTCTGGAGGGCTTATATTTAACAAAAAACTAAACTATCTAATATGCATATGTATATAATTATGGATTATTATAATTACGATATATAAAAAACACACTATTTTAAAGAAAATACATTAAGAAACAGATTATATTAGATTTATATTTCAAATATGACAAAATGCTGATTTTGCAGCAGCAAAATTATTGTATCGCTATAGTTTAAGCATTTAACAATGATATAGTATGATGCGATTCCATATTAGATTCTTGATGAATGTGGGTTGTTGTTATTCAGCCTGGTTCTATGTGCCCCTTTTTAACTTTGAGCACCTGCCCCTTCAAACACCTCTGCACGGCCCTGTTCATACTCTCTAGTAGAGAACACGGGATTTAGTTCATTATGATTATGTTATATTTTTTTATTCTTAAATTTTATATATGTTTTTACGATGTATTAATAAGTGTCTCTTGTTATTCGGACATGTCCATAGACTTTAGTTTATAAATTTCCTTAACTGTGTTTGCGGTTTTAATGATTATGTTTTTCTTACTGTCCTGAAATTGTACTGAACCATGAACCCAAAACCAAGGTTTGTACCAAACCTCGAATTTTGTGTACCATTACACCCCTAATACGAAACATGAAAAAATGTGAAAAATGATTGTTTAGTTTACACAGCCACTCCCCATCCTTTCTTGTTGCATAGGAAGTGGTAGAAGGAGAAGTCTTTCATTTTTTTTGTTTTGTTTATTTCTGATTGATTACAACTAAGGTATACAAGGTATCCATTGGCCCCGGAAACAATATTGTCATTGATTCAAGCATCCTGACTTAAGCTGATAGTGGCACTGCATAAGAGAGTGTGGTATTAGGGAGCTCTTTGTGGCGTCTCGCTGGAAGGTAATATCAACAAGTGACCAGGAATGTTTGCTATCTTATCTCATGTCTATTTTTGGCATCTTCTATACTGTCACCTGATAGATGAGCTAAAGCAGAGTTACTTTGCTAAGGAACAAGATGTAGCAACATTTTTTCCTGTGCCCCAGAATGTGACCTGGAATCTGAAGTTACCCTGGTTGAATTTCATACCTAAAGGATGTCTATTGCATTTGCTTGATTGTCCGTGCTGGGGTCCGGTGGGAAGGTTCCCATGTTGAAGGATCACAGAGCATTGTGCACCAAAATCTGTCCATCCATTCGTCCGTCCATCCATCCATCCATCCATTCATTCATCCATCCATCCGTCCATCCATCTTCCAACTGCTAATCCAGTACAGGGGTGCATCTTAAGTGACAGGACACAAGCCAAGGGAACACTCTAGATGGATGCCAAAGTTGCATACTATTGCTAATTTAAGATACCTCTTTGCATGACTGCATCTCTTTAAACTGTGGGAGGAAACCCACACAAAATGAGAAAAGACCAGTCTCTTCCAGTTTTACTTGGCACTACTAAATGGTCTATTCTTGTATTTCACACTACCACTTAGTTCCTGCTATTTTTTCTGTCAGCTGATGTCTATTTGTATGGCTTTTCGGATGTTAGATTTTAAGTAGTGTTATAGCTCCTATTCATAACTTTCTTGTATTTGTTACTGGCCACTCAGTGAAAATTCAACGTATAGATACATAAGTTGACTCTTTGCTTATTTTGTATTATCTACCTTACTTGTATGTTTCTTTGTAAAAGAGAAATATATATGTGGGTAATGTATGAACTGCATTTATAGAGTTATATATGGCATAAATCTACTCATCAAGTTAATACTCTAACAAATACCTTGACCACTTCTTTCGAATAGTTTGGTGGTATTTCTGTGTGTGGACTTTTAAGTGGGATCGTAAGTTAACAGTCTAACCAAATCTACCTGTACCAGTCATTGGGACAGTCTGTCATTGCAGCAGTATCTGGAACAGTCCACCTGCCCCTGATTATAACAGATTTTCTTATCTCAGCTAATGTCCAATGAAGAGTTTGAAAGCATGATGTAGATGGTGACTGGCTAAAGTCTTTCTTTTTGAGAGCCATGTTGATGTGGCGCTTCTGGGTCTCCATTCGAGTGGCATGCATTCTTTGTATGCCTCAACGCTTGCACATGCCAACAGGAAGTGTCTTTCAACATCAATGTCTGTAGATAGGAGCTGGCCAGGACAAGTTGGGGTTCTTATATAGTTACAGGCTGGCACAAGAGAGCGATTCAGTGCCCAGTCAAAGCCCCACCTGGTATCTGTTTTCAGAGTTGCAGGTCACCCAGGTTATCCTTGTTTTTCTTTTGAGCGTAGAACAGTCCTTTATGTATATAATTTGTTTATGGGATGGTGAGTGCTTCTGCAGGTTAGTACCATGTGGTCATGAATTGGAAGTTGCAGGTTAAAATCCCATGACAGACAGAATGATGCCACTTAGGCCCTTGAGCAAAGCCCTTAACCCCGGGGTAGCCAATGAATAAAGTATCGCTATTATGGGAATGGTAATAATAATGCCATTCATCGTTATAGTGGCAACCTGCACAATATATAATCCCATCATATGGTAATGTTACAACAAGATAGGGGTATCCACGTTCAGAATAAGCTGAGAGAGGTTTTTGGAAAAGTCCATAAACCTATACTGTGGTTTTCTCTGTTATTACATTTTGGCTGCCTAATCCCTCACTATTTAAAGGGCATTCCAAATGTCTATGCTTTCAACCAGGAGGCTGTGCATTTTGTCTTATTCCCCTTTGTGTCATTTTCCTGTTTATTTATTTGTTGTTTAAAAATCTTACACCGTACACAACTTAAAAATGCACTTTTGTTTAAAAATCACTATAGCTCTGGGTACACCAGAATCTCAGCCTGGCTTATTTTTTTAAAAGGGAATCTCAAAGCACAGACTTGGGCATCTCTGATAAGTTGGCTTGACTCCGTAGTGTACCCCTATAGTGTGATAACCCAAACATCCTTTTCAATTGGTGTCTGGGAGTAAAGAAGGCCAGCTAGAGCAGAAGAACTGTGATATTTACCATTTTGAAATATTTTCACTGAAAATATGCAAGATGTACATATGTAGCAAAAAGCTGATCTAGATATTTCTATGGTGACCCAGGCAGCTTTGGGGGAGTCACACGTGTACCTGGGTCATGAAGTGAAGGGTCTTTGAGTCATGCTGGAGTGTTCTGCACGATGGAGAAACATCTTGCATTTCATTTCATGGCCGATTGAGTTATCCTTTTGTGTTTCCCATCATCCCGCCTTGATTGGAAAGTCCTCCTAACGGGCTTCTTGTTAAGGTGCACCAGTACTTTTAAGGACTTTGCTGTGCATTACGAAGGTCAGATGCTCACACAGTTTTTATTGTGCAACCCATAAAAGTGTGAATCTTAACTATGTATCAGATATTGGTATCAGGAAGTTACTGGAGTGCTGAATACACGAGTTGATCAGAACTTGTCAAGCAGAGAACCACAGAGACCTGTGTGTAGGTCTGCATAAGCTGGGGGCATGCTGACCTGATTCTGATTGTGGGTGCAGAAAAAAAAACCCAACGGTGGGTGGGGCTATAACTGCTGTGGCCAGAATTCCAAAAAAGATGCTGCGTCAGTGGTGGGTATTGACTAACTGTGTGGGGATTCCCGTTGAGCAGCGGTGCATGAATGTCACTGCATGGTTTGAGGCAGGTCTTGTTTGAATACCGATCCTGCTGTTTCACCTTTGCAGATCTTTACAGTACCCTGAATGCACATTTACCAGAAAAATTACACTGATCCTATAGCAACACTGTCTAAGCCAAGAGGCCTTGCTGTGAGTGAGTTTGCCCATTTATTTTAGTGATTAAATAATAGTGGTTTGCTCAGATACTTGTAGTTATAGGACATTGTCTTTGTACTGCTGATCATTTTAAAATAAACATTACATCTTAATCTTGTGTTTTAAGTCAGCGTCCTGTAGGAATTTACTGTGGCCATGAGCTGGTTTGAAAACCATATAGAAAGAAAAGGCTGTTTTTATGGGCTACTGTAAACACCACACCAGCAGGCTTTCTTCCCTAATAGTGTGCACACAGCAAGGCTGTGAACCCCCAATATCCTGTCCTTTGCTGTCAAAACAGCAGGCAAAGAAGAAAGGTCTGTTTAAATGTGAACTGATTTTTTATTAATTTTTTTTGTCAGACCTACTGTTTCCGGATCCTGGGACTTCCCAGAGGGAGTTTGACTGCTGACACATCTTCTGTGGAAATGCTGACAGGTGTTAGTCTATCCATTTGTGTAACTAATCTGTCAGCCTGTTCCTGCTCTGTCTGAAGCTCGTGACAGCTGATTGTGCCCAGTGATGCTCTTGGCAGGTGAACCATAATTTGTAGTGTGTCCCATTACCAGAGGACACCAGTCAGAATAAACAAGGGATACATTTCTGGTTTACGTGCCTTAGCTTTGATAGTCATTTAGGCAGCTGGAAGATGTTCTCATCAGACATTAATATTAGAACTGGGTGATATGAATGATATGTACATTTTATCGTCATGAAAATTTTAAATAAGAAAATGAGAAAGTTGAACTGTTGATTTTAAGGAATGTTATTTGAAAGCTACATCAGCCTGTCACATCACCTGATGATCTTTGCTCTACAGTGGTGACCTTTGCTCTAGGATGCTTTTGAGAAACTCGCCCATTTTGCAAAATAGAACGCTGTCTCTAATGGTTAAGAAACTTTACTCTATGATGCTTTTGTAGAAAGTGGTAGGACCCACTTTTGCCTTCAGGGGTTGACAAACTGCGCATTTGGGGAAGCCTTTCTGTACACCACTGAGATACTGCGCTCCTATTTTTATGCTTCCTGTTATCACTTACGAGTCTGGCCATTCTCCTCTGACTTCTCCCATTAATAAGGCATTTTCTGCCACAGAACTGACAGTGTTTTTTGTTTGTCATACCATTCTCTGTAAACTTTAAACTGTGTATTGTGTGAAAATCCCAGCACGGCAGCTGGTTCTGTGGTGCTAAAACCATCATATCTGGCAATAGCAATTTGCACCATGTTTAAAATCAATCTCGCTTACCCTGATGCTCACCCTCCCACATTTGATAAGAATCAGAATCAGAATCAGAATGGAGTTTATTGCCAAGTACGTTCACACATACAAGGAATTTGCTTTGGTGGTTGGTGCCAGACATCGAGAGATAAGGTG
>JAODLD010000151.1:248921-276347 GCA_026781065.1 Mormyrops boulengeri | reverse complement strand
TCGGTGATTTGTGAAAATATCTAACACGATCCTGAAATGCGGTATCTGGCTGGCGAGGCTGACTAAGTCTATGTACTAAGTCTATGTACTGCTCCACTTTCTGTTAACATGAGAAACACGAGGCTGAGCACTATACGGCGATCATGTAAAGGCATAAACTAAGAGGCATAACAGTACAGACAATTTTTAAATGGTACAAACTATTGAGACCGGTTCGGAGGCATATGGGGGGTTAACTTAACGGCGGAGTCACGTGACCATGTAAATAAGCAATATATTTCTGCACTGAAGCAGCACAAACGACAGTTTTAACGTCACAAACAAGCACAAACGATTACGATCGGTTTGGTCAAAATCAGACGCAAATGGGAGGGGGGGCAACCTTACAAATATTAATATCTCAGAAACTAAAGCAGCACAAAAGACGGTTTTAACGGCACATACCAGCACAGACGCAGTACACACGATTGTGATCGGTTTGGTGGAAATCAGACGCAAATGGGGGGCCAACTTCACGATGATGACGTCACCATGTAAACAAACATTTATATCTCAGAAACTAAAATAGCACAAACAAAAATTGTAACTGCACAATCCAGCACAATCGTGGCACATACGATTGCGACCAGTTTGGTTGAAATCCGAAACATATGGGGGGCCAACTTCACGCAGGCGTTTTGATATCCTGTATTAGGATTGATTCCTAATAAACCCCTTGTTCCTGATCCCTCGTCTCCCTGTTCCTGCTTCCGCGATTTCGCTCATGACAAATACAGTAATTTCAAAAATGTAAATTTTTTTATTGTACTGTACAATATTTTTATATGCCTAAAATTTTAATGTACATTTCGTGATGCCACTCGTTGTATGGTGAAGTTCTTTGTTTGGACTGTAAACAAACAATACACAGTTGCCACTATATGTGAATGGAGAATATAACACTTAAATAGGAGTTACTTAATAATTTATATTATTAATGAAGTATTGTAATTTTATGTATAGATATGTGACTGTCAAAAACCATCACGAACATGTTCATCAATCACTGAAAGGTACCGCTATAACAGAACGTATTTCTTTTTTCAGATATTCGACCTCTGAAGAGATATAGTAAAGACATACATCTTACATACATACATAAGTTATTTATACATTCCACAACCGTTCTTGGGCATAATGTACACTTCTTTGTGTTTCGGATGGTTCTTTGGGGCGCTTTCTGTGGACCCTTTTGGGGGATGTTTGTGTGTTTGCAGCCTGAAACACGGTTCACGAACCGGCACAAAAACTTTTCAAACATCTGGTTCGTAACCTGATTTGTTCGTGAACGGGACTGTTCATGAGTCGAAGTACCACTGTATATGTTTAAAAATCAGTTTGTTTTCCCCGCTGCTTTTGCATGAGTGCTGCATGCGTTCTCTGGGACAATCATAATCATTTTCGTTGTTGTTGTTTAAGTCATTCCTAGACAGGTTTGTGAAAAATTTATGTTGAACTCCTTTTTTTGTTTCATGACTCCCCCAATATTTATTACATCAAAATCACATTGCAACACTTTGAAATTTTCCAATACTGTGCTGTCCTTGTATATTATATAAAATACTTTATTTCTTTTTATGCTAGCCTGATCTCTGGTTCTTCTGACCAGATCACAGTTAACTTGGGTCACTTCATTTGTCCATGCATCCATTATTATTATTATTATTATTATTTTATTATTATTTACCTCATTCATCGTTTCTGATTTTGCAGCTGTTTTTAAGACGGTGGTTGAATTGCGTTTCAAAGGCAGGATAATTGTATGACTGATAATTGTATAACTGATCGACTTCTACCTCAAAGTACTGAAGTACTGGAACTTTTGGTACAGCTGTTTTGGTTTCCCTAATTGAGTGGCCAACTGAGTGTTTCCTTTCTGTTGTCAGAAATTGATATGCAGGTCATGGGCCAATTGTATGTTTGGCACAATCATGTTCCTTATTCAGTTTAATGAGTGTAACTAAACTGCTGTAGAAGAGCTGCACCCTGTTCCATTCTGGAGTTGTCCTTGGATAGAAGCGCTGGGTAGATGTGAGGCAGCGGAAAAATACTGAGAGATCTCGCAAAAGGTTTTCTGGGATCTCGCAAAAGTCCATCACATCTATGCGGGAATCCATGTCTGCCATAATTAAAAGCTGCCACTTTTCTTATTTGTTTTTGTTTGAATTTTTCTTTGATTGTGAGAGGCAGTCACTATTGGCGGCAGGAATAAAAAACTAGTCGTAAAATAAAAAATCTATTCACATTGGTGCCATTTTAGTCACCATCTAGAGCCCTGGCTGGTGGTGAGCTGGATCAGATGGCAGGGGAAAATGGTAGACCCAGACGCATAGTGAGGGTGCGCTGGGAGCTTCTGGCAGAGGCCCATGTCTTGGAGATCTTCTACTTGCACCTCCAGCAGAACTTATCTTGCATCCCGAGGAAGGCAGGGGGATATTGAGCCTGAATGTGTGGTGTTCTGGGCCTCCATTGCTGAGGCGGCTGTGTGGAGCTGTGGCCATAAGGTTGGTGGTGCATGTTGTGGAGATAATCCCTGAACCTGGTGGTGGACAGCAGCAGTTAAAGGGAGCAGAAGGAGGAGGCCTTCTGAGCTTGCTCAGCTCGTGGGACTCCTGAAGCAGCTGACAGGTACTGGCACGCCAAGTGGAATGTGGCTTTGGCAGTTGTGGCAGCAAAAATTCAGGTGTGGGAGGAGTTTGGTAAGGACATGGAAAGTAACTTTCGGTTTGTCCCAATAAGAGTCTGGTGACTCAGGGAGGGGAAGCAGGGCTGGACAGGGATGGAGCACTTTTGACCTCAAATGGGGATATAGTTAGGGGTTGGTAGGAGTACTTTGAGGACCTCCTGAATCCTACTTACATGCCTTCCTTGGAGGAAGTCGAGTTGGATGATTCAGAGGAGGACTTTCCCATTACTAGAACCAATGTCATTGAAGTAGTCAGTGGACGAGATTCGTCCTGATTTCCTCAAAGCTGTTTATATTGTTGGGCTATCTGCTGAAATGCCGATTCAAACGTAAATGTGACTTTCATGCATATAATGGGTTCTAAAGCTGAGCTCCCAAGAGTCATGTTGAATATGTAGCTAATTTGCTAACTTCTACAGTCTGGTGAAGAGCTGTGTGTGTGAAGATTAAAGGCACAATCAGTTCTCCCAGAAAAGCTACAAATAAAGTGGTAAACATAGAAATGTGAGGTTTGAGAATGTTATCTTAGCCATCTAACTGGATTTCATTAAGTGCACTGCAATGTTTGTGTACCGTTAAATACTGTTAAATTAATAATTAATGCCTGAGATTTTTTTATTCTACATTATAAGAATTGTTCAATTCTTTCCATGCAAAAAAAGTTAATCAATATAAAACTGTCATCTAAAGTAATTTTCGACACTGATGCAATTCTCTGCTTTCCAGTGGGGGGCCCCTGGCTGATTCTTTTCGCCCCTGTGCCACCCTATTAAAAAATCCTAGAAATGCCCCTGCATGCATTCCATCTCAGGTACTGGAGAAAACTCTGGAGAGCATGTCGTTTGACTGGAGATGTGATATCATTGAAGAGAATGACTTTGAAGAAGAAATGGTGCAGTTAAGTGCATCACAAAGGGGCACGACGGACTGATTTATTTACACATTGTTAAAGAAATATCTAAAGGTAAAATAATACTAACCCATAAATAAATTGGTTATCTTTAGGAAAGTATTATCAAATAAAATGATACATGAAAATGTGAATGCGTCTATCATTCTGAGAAGAGCCGCAGGCACATAGTCAAAGAGCCGCTTGCGAGCCGCAGGTTACTGGCACCTGTACTAGGGAGTTTTTCCATGCCACTGTTGCCTCTGACTTGCTTTTTGGGGGCATTGGGCAGGAATAATGTACTTTGAGACAATGTAATGTCAACATGTCATGGAACACACTGCGGAACACTGGACCAGCTCTTCACCCTCATAAGGATACTGGAGGGTTTGTGGGAGTTTGCCCAACTAGTGCACATGTGTTTTGTAGATGTGGAAAAGGCATATGACAGTGTCTCTAGGGGGGTTCTGTGGGGGGTGCTTCAGGAGTATGGGGTGCAGCATCTGACATTGCAGGCCATTAGGTCCATGTATAACTGGAGATAGAGTTTGGCACATATTGCTGACAGTCAGTTAGACTCCCCGAGGGTGTTGGACTCGGCCAGGGCTACCCTTTGTCATAGATTCTGTTCATAACCTTTATGGACAGAATTCCTATGTGTAGCCATATGGTGGAGGGGGGACCAGTTCATGCACTGGGTCAGTTTGTGGCTGACTGTGAAGTGGCCAGGATGAGGATCAGCACCAAGTCTGAGGCCATGGTTCTTGACCCAAAAAAGGTGGATTGCCCTCTCCTGGTGTGGGGAATGAGTTATTGCCTCAAGCTGAGTAGTTTAAGTATCTCAGGGTCTTGATCACGAGTGAGGTAAGAAGGGAGTGGGATATCGACAGGCGGATCAGAGCAGCATCCTCAGTTATGTGGACATTGTACCGTTCTGTCGTAGATAAGAGAGAGCTGACCCAGAAGGTGAAGCTATCAATTTATTAGTCGATCTACGTTCCTACCCTCATCTATGATCACAACCTTTGAGTAGAGACCAAAAGAATGAGATTGCAGATGCATGCGATAGAAAGTAGTTTGTTTTGCAGAGTATCTGGGCTCAGCCTTAGTGATAGGGTGATGAGCTCAGACATTCGGGGGGAGCTCAAAGTAGAGTCACTGTTCCTCTGCATTGAAAGGAGCCAGTTGAGGTTGTTTGGGTGTCTGGATCTAGAAGATGGATGGATGGATGTTTTACTCATCTGAACAGCAACCATTGTATCAAAGGCTTGCTGATGTGTGGGGGACCTCCTTTTCTGCGGCAGACATTACTATTTGTTTCAGTATGTTCACCTCGTCACCATCCTCCAAACCATTCTGCCTCCTCTTATTTGCATTTTTGTTTTGTTTGCCTGTCATATTCCTTCACATGCTAAGTTGTTGCCAGTAAGTAGCGTTTGTGCCCTGGTTTGAATAGGAGGAAATGATTAAATCACTTCCTCTGAAACCGTTGATTAATTGAATTTGGATTTAATCATGGTACAAAGGAAAAGTCAAATAGTCACATTTTTAGGCTTAATGAAATATTTTTGACAACGCAATAGAAAATGTTAAGCTAGGGAGAGATTTGTTATGAGATACGAAGCGACTGAGTCAGGGGCTTTTACCACAGACCTGCCTATGATGATAAGCCTGAGGGTGGGGGTGTGGCCCAGCCTGGCCGCATGCATGTGTGTGTTCCATTATAGAAGACAGAAGTGTAGACCAACTGCCCTGCATTTTCTGAATTCAGTTTATTGTAAATACTGTACGTATCTCATAAGGGACTCTTGGCTACCAACTAGGTCAACATTTCTTAAGTGACTTTCAAGTTGTAATTCTGGTGTTGACTAACACAACCGCTTCACATTCTGGATGTCCTTTGAGACTGCTTTCTCACTTCTAAGCCTCAGAACTCTTTGTACCAGCTTGTGGTTGATGGCTTTTAATGTGCATCGTCTGTGATCAGGAGATGCTGGCTCCCCCAGTTTTATAGAAGACATCGTTCAGAAGGAGCAGTTGGTCATACTTGTCATCATGTAAAATATCTTTAGACATTATGAATAATGTTGCTGTATCCTCCCTGTGACCGCTTCATGAAGGCCTTTGTAGGCTTTGATAGTCTTACCTTATCCTTGGTCTAACTACCTTTGAGCCTCCAGAAATGTATTGGGCATCAGTGATCCCTCTCCGGAGGCTCTCTTTTGTCTTTTTACCTGCAGTCAGTGATATGACTGGCTGGGCATCACCTCTCCATCAGCAAGTGACTGGTTTTGCCTGTGAGTGTCAGTGTGGCACCATAGCCTCTCTTAACCACAGTACTATCTGTCTATCCACTCGTCTTCTAATGATTTGCTTGAATTGGGCATATGAGGGAACTCGAATGAAATGTATTATACATAATTCAGCTCTGCTGGGACTCAAAGACAACTCTTTGCCACAGATGGTTTTATCTCTAGTTGTCTTATCATCCTCTGTGTTTAGCCCCATGTTAGATGATGTTGTTGATAGTCTTTCTCAGTAGGGCAGCGTGTATAATAATCTGGGACCTGCTTTGTAAAACGCAGATTGGGAGGTTTGAAGTGGGTTTGTATAGCACATACAGCTAGCAGCTAATGTGTTTTTGTTCCATATGTGCACATATTGATATAAATCATAAGGCACCGGTCTGCTTAGGTCCTATTAGTGTGAGTTTGTGCATAGATATTGTTTGAGAATCTCTAGCTAGTGTACAATGGGGAAAAATGTGTAGATGTGTTTTACACCCATGACAGTGAGTTTGGGACTCAGTAGCCATCTTTGTGGATCAGGCTGCTTGTTATTAACTGTCTCATGTGCCATTTTTGGAAATTTGACAGCACTGCTTCTGTTATCAGACTCCTGATCATATTCATGTTGACATGCTGTGCACCACGTACCACGTACCATGTACGCTCCAGGATGTAAAACTTTCCGTTATGCCTGATGATGCTTGCAGTTTTGCCTGACGGATGGGTGGGTTGACTTGCGTCTGTTATGTACAGTATGGTGGAAGCTGTGGGTGACTATTTGGGTTCCAAAACAGCTGTGATGTTTTCAAACTCTGTCTGACTGAGCTGATGAATCAGAACATATTCTTTTTTAAATTTGTTTTTCTTTATGTTGGCATGCATGATCTGCCGGGTCTGAATCTATCAAGCCTTTCCTCAAGGTATTTCCTCAGGTTTTTGCAATTACCCATCACGTAGAATACATGATGCTTTCCTTTTGCCATGACATACCATGTAAATACTTGCTTACAGTCATATGACATCATGCCATTTATGCAGCGCTTGGGTGCGCCGTGCACAGTGACGTGCGTCTTGGCACACAAGTTTGCACGTGTCGCTTGGCAACCAGGGATCTACGGAAGTGGGTCTTTATGTAACTGTTGGCAACGGTCACACACACGTGGCCTGGTTGTGTGGTCGGCAGTTTGTGCCTATCGCAGCAAAATTGCACGAGGGTGGAATGACAACAGGCCAGCAGTGACGCGTAGCAGCTCATCTGACGCAGGGCTCATGTTTTCTCGCGGAGGGCCATGTGGGTGGAGCGTACTGCAGGCCGACGCTTCCCGTGGTGCTACATTGCTTCTCGGCGCCACTGCCGGCACGCTTCCTGAGCCGCAGGCGAAGCCACTCAACATTGATGCAGTGGTGATTTGTGTCACTGTTTTGGGGAGTTTGCTCAGGAGGAATCTGCAGAACTGTGGCTCCTGATGCTGTGGAGTTTTGAATATTTTTGGTTCTTTTGTCATTTCTGATCAGCAGCCCCTTCTCACCCTCAATTATGTCCATATTTAAGTAGCAGACAAAAGATGCAAATTAACATGCACAGTCGTTGAATAGTTGTTCCTGCTCCCTCCCATTTTTAAATGCCTGGGTCCCCTTGATGCTAAATCTTTAATGTTAGTATTAGTTTGGATGAACTCCAGAATCATGCTCAGACCTGGCCTGCATTGCTTTTCCATGCATGGGGTAGATTAACCACCGCATCCCCAGCACACGAAGAAACACTACCAAGAAACTGATTCAACCAAAGAAAAACTGCAGCACATTAACTGACAGTAATCCTGGGGTGAATGCCTGACGGGCAGGATGCAGAAACCGCGGCGTGGTAATATGACTAAACTGAAATGCTGAGACGTGGTGCCGCGGAATGCTGCAGCGCATGTGAGCTGTCCCGAAACGCCGCACATGTGAGCTGTCCCGAAACGCCACACTGCAAGCCAGCAGGGAGTGTGTGAGGGAGGGAGGATAGGTGGATTGGCCGCTGTCTTCACAATGGTGGTCTATGCATTACCGCAAGTAAAGGTGGGAGGGGGCTTTCCTCCTCTGGGGAGGACGTGCTGGAAGACTGCCAGTGAAACTCATACTCAAACCTGCCTGCCTCGTGACCATGCCATTTCGGCTCCGTGCAGCTTGCAGCCTTTGCTGACTGAAGTCAGGAGTGACGAAACGTGCTGTGGTTTTCTGGCCAATGCGGTGCCCAGCCCTGCATTGCATCTCCAGGGACCCTTTCCCACAGCATGTCGAGCTGCGTGCCAGACGGGAGGCTTAGCACACCCTTATGCCAACACTCAGTATGCAGACAGGTTACTCGTGGCGGCCTGTATGACTTATAAGGGCAGCATACAAGTGAGTCTCTGTCGGTCATGTCCTCGCCTGTGATGTATGTAGAGGATCGAGGTGCAGTGATGACACAAATATAGTGCCATGCATCTATGAAAAAAACTACAAAATGTAACTCTGTTGAATCATCACCGTGGATGAATAATCTTTCAGGCACAGCCCCTCTGTCATGAATGAATCCTGCATGGCCATTCCATTCAGACTGTGGAATTCCAAGAAATTGATCAAAGATCCCCAGTTGATGGGAAATCCTTTACCACGGGGTTTCATAATTGAGAAATCAAATGTGATTCTTACACACACTGAATACTAAACATAGTGCTGGTTCCACACTGTGTGATTCAGAGTGACTGAAATTATATTCTAGAGATTTACATTCTAGAAATGTAGAATTTTCACTGACCCCACCGCACAGACACGCGCACACACACACACACACACACACACACACACACACACACACACACACACACACACACACACACACACACTTACTTACTTCGTGTATTCATATCTTTATGGGGAGTCATCTTTCATTTCTATGGGCATAACCCTAATCCCAACAAACCTTAACCGCTACCCAGCCAGTCAAACAAAATATGACTTTTGCAATTTTAGTTTTTTTTTGATTACATTCACAGATTTTCAGAAAATTGAGTTTTCCCTTGTGTGGACCTGAAAAATGTCCCCACAAGGTAAAAAGTATAGCTTTTCGTTTGTTTGAATAGCAGTCCTCTTTCTAATGCACAGTCACTTGCAATTACTGTATGGGATGGTGTGGCACGATTTATCTATTGTTTCCACAGCATGGATGGTGGAGAGCTGTTCAGTCGAATTCAGGACAGAGGGGACCGGGCCTTTACTGAAAGAGGTACAGACACCCCGTCCTCATTTGTCTCCTCCTTCACTCCTTCCGCTTTATCTTAATCTTTCGTAATATTACTCTTATCGCTCCAGAGGCCTCAGACATCATGAAGAATATTGGGGAGGCCATCCAGTTTTTGCATACCATGAACATAGCACACAGAGATGTCAAGGTAATCTCTTTCTTCAGCTGCTCCAGCCTGTTTTCCTCATGTTCGTCTCACCTGTGGACACATACACATGCATATGCTCAGTTGTTTGTAAATGACGGATGCACTGCCTTTTCATGCCTGTTAGCCGGAGAACCTGTTATATACATCCAAAAGACCCAACGCTGTCCTTAAACTGGCAGACTTTGGATTTGCCAAAGAAACTACACACAGTTCCTTGGCAACCCCTTGCTACACACCCTACTATGTAGGTAAGGAAGCACACTGCATAGGTTTTGTTTGTTATCCATACTTTGTTGTTGGGTTTTGCTATTGGTTTTTAACTTTTGTGCTTGACTATCTCAATCTTAGCTCCAGAGGTTCTCGGTCCAGGGAAGTATGACAAGTCTTGCGACATGTGGTCATTGGGTGTCATCATGTATATCCTGTAAGTGGATGGCTTACTCTGGTACCTTTTAGCATTCACTATTAGCGTGTATAAGCAAGCAAAACACTTTCCTACTCCTGTTCTTACTTAATAAAGGCACACTGCGTGGCTCAATGGGCAATGTCACACTGTAGTTCCAGAGCCTGGTTCCAAGTTCCTGGGCTGGCTACTTTCATGTGTCACTTTCACCCTGCACAACAGGAATCTTTAAGAATAGGAGTCAAAAATAGCTTGTAGGTTAAACTTCACACATAATTTTATATAAAACTACACTGCAACCCCAAAACAATGGGGCATGAGCAAGTCGTTTTGTTAGTTATTGGGGAACTGACTGCAATCAAAATGGTACATAGCACTTCATTTGTATTTTATTTATACTACATGCAACATGTTAATTATTCATTATTAAATTTGGCCAGCAGATCGATCTTTTGTTTTCCACAGAATAAAAAACAACGTAGCCTTATATCACTAATAATTGCTGGCAAGTTTCACCGCCGGCACTGGGGATGGTAGACAAAAGTACATTGATTATTGATCGAATTTTCTGATGCAGAAATGTGGAGAGGCAAGCAAAGAAGGTATTCGCTGATACATCAAATGTCATAGAGTTACAAAAATAATTCTATCTGTGGTCAACCAATCAACAAGCTGTTGCTGTACTGACCTCCCCAGTAGTTTGTGTTTGAATGAAAAGTAGCAAGGGTTCCGGAGCTGCCTCCGTTGAACAACAATAGGGTCAAATTACTGTGCTGTGAACCCGAAAAGGTTCCTGGTTTCAGAAAAAGGTCCTGGTTCCTGGATAAAGTTCCTGCAGTATGAAATTACCCAATGTATCTAGACGCTCAAGATGGCACTTATGCGGGTTTTCCTTGCCACTTGGTTATAGACTTTGCGGCTACCCCCCATTCTACTCCAACCACGGTTTGGCCATTTCACCTGGCATGAAGAAGCGAATCCGGACGGGGCAGTATGAGTTTCCCAAACCAGAGTGGTCAGAAGTCTCAGAGCAAGGTAACTGGGTGACACCCGTCTGCCTTGGGGGGTCCTGATGTTTGAAGACTGTGACCCTAGGTTACAGTTGCATTCCATGCTAACCTGCCTATGAGCTGGGGGACGTGCATCACTTTAGCGATATTTCTGAACAAGACGACATTGGTTTTCACATGTGGTTTAAGCACAGAAGAGAACACTGAAGAAGAGGCATGACTAGTTCAGGATGTGTAGTCAGACAGTGGAGACCTGAAATCACAAAACATAAAAACATGAAATTGAAACAAAAATGCAGCCTAAGTGGAAATTAAATATTTGACTTGTATAATTTGTCTAGTAGGACTTTAGCAAGTCATTATTTTAGTAGTGGAATATAGAAAACTACCTTGGAAATATATACTCACACCTACGCAACAAAAGCGATTAGAGACCGAGTCGATATACCTGCACGTACTGTTAATGTCCGTGTGTCTGTCCCCTTTGGTTTGTCTGCGTTCGCTTGCTATTAAAAGACCTGTTAAAGTGTTATCCCATACTTTGTGTCTAGCTAAGCAGCTGATCAGTGCCCTCCTGAAGACTGAGCCATCCCAGCGCATGACCATAACAGAATTCATGAACCATTCCTGGATTAACGTGAGTTTGTGTACTGCTGTGTTGGGAATGCCGTGTTTTTAAGGGGCAGTTCTGCATTAATCTCTTTTTTACACAAAGATCAAACTGACGTGACCTTCAGTCACAGAATTTTTGTTGCTTACCCTCTCCAGGATTCGATGGTGGTGCCCCAGACCCCACTCCACACAAGCCGGGTGCTCAAGGAGATGGACTCCTGGGAGGACCTAAAGGTGAGTGTCTGCTTCTCAGATGCTCATGATCTCTCCAAGAATCCAGTAATGCATTTTTAACCATCGGGTGGCTTCATCAAATCGGATGAAGGGTTTGCTCAGGCCCTGACCTGCCACCGTGTCTGTGTGCTCAGGAGCAGATGACCACCGCCCTGGCCACCTTGAGGTGCGACTTTGGCCAGTTCAAGATCAAAAGCATCGAGGACTCTTGCAACCCTCTGCTGACAAAGAGGAGGCAGAAGGCTAAAAGCACGTCGGCTGACACCGAGCCCCCCGACCTCTGAGGGAATGAGGGGGCACACCACTCGCGCACATACGCACATGTATACACACACTGCACACACACAGTGTGTGCAAAGGAAGCAATAACCGTCAGTGTGGTGGAGCGGAAATCATGGACGCCGGTTAAGCAGTGAAATTAACTATAAACCCTGTGTGTAATGGCAGTATGTTTCATCACCAGTTTCAGTTTTATTATTCCTCTTAAATAATAGCCTGCCCTCATGAATGGGGAGATTGTGACAAGTAATGGAGAATTAGAAGGTAATCAAGTAAATAGCTTTAATAAATAAGTCTCATTCTTAAAAAGTCTACTTTTATTGTGTGTCCAGGGCTGTCAGGCTGACCAGAAGACAAACTATTGGCATGTTATTAACCTAATACTGAACAGTTTGGGAGGGGTAGCTTGACATATTTTACATTTCATCTAGGAGTGGAGCTGAATATGAGCTGGTGGAGCTCCAACAAAGGGGGGGGGGGGGGTTCTCAGCTGTGTTTGTTCAGCTCATATATGAAAAATGTGTTAACATGCCGTTATGGCTCACATGTGTTGAGGTTATTATTAGCCTTTTATTTATTCCTCACATTGTCTCCTGGCAAGGTTCCATGTAGTCTTTTCGTGTGATTAATAACCACCTCAATGCCCTCTGGCTGTTGGGCTGTTGGGATCAGCCTCTTCCAGGTCACTGGTATGAATTCCGGGTCGGACCCCCTCTGTGTCCTACTGTGCTACTGTGAAATTCCTATCTGAGAGAATCAGGAATCAATCCCTTTTTGCACCAAATTCAGTTTTTTTTCCTCCCCATTTTTAGTGTGTTTATAACACTTTGGCCTTTACATAATTTTTTTTTCTTTTCAAGTGTGGTATTTAGGGTGTTTCTAAAAATTGTTTTGAATGTGTTTCTGCAGTAGGATTTCAATTAAATGTCTTTTGTGATTGTTGTGACCAGATGGTTATTCTGAGAGACTGCGCCTCCATTGCTGTGTAATATGGGCCAGTGGTTGCAGGGTCATTGATTTCTTCCGAATGAGCAGAAGGGGGCCTTTCCTATACTGTCTGCCTGCTCCTGCTGCTGCAGCACAGTTTGTCAGTGATGTCACTGTCTGAACGCCCCTTCCTCACACTTTACCGAAGGAAGCTGGTGTTTGGCCTGGAAGGAAGGCCCCAGCACTCAGAGGAAACAGCGGCTTGGCATGCCGCCACTGTCGTGAATCCTCCCCCCAGCAGTTTTGCTTTGTTTCTCTTGTTTTGTTTTGAGATGATTTCTGTTTTATTTCTGTTTGTATGAATGTTGTGGTTGCACGCTTTCTTCCCCGGCTTTGTTTCTTGTCAGTGTTTACCTGAGTTTTAGTTTTCCGATAATAAGTGGAGCCGTCTTGACGGAATTGCCTTCAGCTAACTGCTCTTATTTCCAGACATGCCTTGTTTTTAATGTCTGATTGCTGTACTAATATCAAGGGCTGCCTTCTCTTTGGATTAAAACTACTGGGCGGGGAAGAAAGCACATGTGCTCCTCTTGCTTTTCTGAAATTTTGTTATGTGTTCCTTTTATGCAAATGACCATTCCCGTTAGCTGTTTCGTCTTTAATAATTTGGACTGTTAAACCTATAGAATTTGGACCCTCTACCCCATGGTGAATGTCTATAAATACTGCTGAAATGACTTGCTCCGAATTAAAGGGACCTTGTAAAACACACAATCACATTTGCTAATGGCTGTAAGTGTGGTTCTTGAAACCCCAGGATTTGGGCACAGTCCTTGTTTGGTGAATGTCTTTTGCCATTTTGAGATGCACCTTTTGTTATTGTGAGATGCACATTACTGTAAATGATTTAAAATGACACACTTATTTCCCTTTGAGTGTTTAGTTGTTAAAACCTCAGCTTCCGGGGTGATTCTGGAATACGTAAAGCTCAAGGCCTAAATCAGATAGTTGTCAGGGTTTGGCCTGCTGTGCAATTTATTTCTTTTCTGTAGCATTCATGACTGTCCGGAAAGCGTCTTACTGGCAGCACCGCCGACTGTATGCTCATAAACTCACCATATGATTGTTTCTGACATG
This sequence comes from Mormyrops boulengeri, assembly GCA_026781065.1. NCBI lineage: Eukaryota > Metazoa > Chordata > Actinopteri > Osteoglossiformes > Mormyridae > Mormyrops > Mormyrops boulengeri. The sequence continues at coordinate 262,427 of JAODLD010000151.1, read as the reverse complement.
ACTATATGTCTGTTCATTCACCATTTGCCTCAGTGTCTTATCGCTTTTTTTTTTTCTCTTTTCTTTTTTCATCTTTCCCATGCCGCTGTAGTTTGGCGAAGTGTCTCACAGCACCAGTCATGATCTGACGTTTTGAGGTCCCAGAACACCTCACGCCCATCTAGGCTTAGGCGCTGGGGTTTAGGGGTTTGGGGTTGGGGGTGGTACTGTGTGTTGTCACAATGCTGGGGCGGGATTGCTGTTCATCTGGGCAGATTAAGGGAAGTTGGCCCCTTGCTGGGGCTTCAGGCTTTTGATTTGAGCAAAAGTGCTGAGTTTAGTCAGCTGAACTAGCATTCAGCTGCAAAGGAAAAATCACCTTGCTATTGTTTGTTTTTACATGCATTTCAGTTCCCAGAACTAAATTGGGATCTTGTAAAATTGTCCATACTTTTAAAAAGGAATTTTCTACATTGCTACATGAAACACTGAAATGTAGGTCTAGGAACACGAGTGTTGGCGTTTATAAACATGGAGGGTGTTCAGAACTTGGAGATGTTGGATTGAAGGTTTGGGCCTCACCTTTGTCCCCGGTGAGGCTGTGATCTTAGTCCCTCTGGGTCATTGATTTTCTTGTCTCAGCTCCTTGGCACAAAGGAGATAATTAGATAAATATATACAGTGGTGCCTGCGGTTCACGAACGCTGTGGCTTACAAACAATTTGGTTCACAACCAAAAATTTCGTGAAAAAAATGCATTGGGTCACGTACAATATTTGGATGACGAACAGATTCCTCGACCAGATTACTTCTTTTATACTAGTGTAGCACCGGCAGGGCGCATGTCCTGCATGCAATTGTAAATGGAAGGACCACAACAGGCATCCAATGAACACTAAACCCAAATACACAGATGGGAAACATAAGGTTGTCAGACGCCGAACTGCAAGATGCACACACGGTGGAAGATTTAGACATGATAAATACACGCAAGGATCGGACCGGGTACACACAAGACCCGGACAAACACACCCGCGACAACAGGGAAATACAACCATTAACGTTAACAACGACAACAATAGAAGGGTTAAGGACTGTTAATAAAGATCGTGATTTCCCTGGCAAGCAAGTCTCCATGTCTCTCTCTGCTCCCGAGATGCCTCGGTCCGCCCGTCGCCACACTATATTGTGTTTTTATTTAAAGTTTTTACTATAAAAACCAGAAGATTAATTACCAAAAATTATTATTGGGCAGGCTTTTGAACGAGTTAATAAAATTTCAATGCTTTCTTATGGGGAAAATTGCCTTGGTTCACGTACAAATTGGTTGACGACCACTTTCCTCGAACTGATTGTGTTCATGAACCGCAGGCACCGCTGTACATAGTTTTTGTCTTTTTTTCCTCCAAACATATTCAACCTCTTCAGAGTGGTTGGAGAATTTCAGTCATGGGTCTATTATTATGCAGCTGTTGAGGTTGCAGCACATGCCGTTTCCCGCCGCTGTTTCCTCATGCTGGAGAGTTGCAGTCTCCTGGATGTCCCCACAGAGGTGAGTGGCACGTCGTGTGGTGGCCAGGATGCAGCAGCGGGCTTTCCTTCCCCTTGAAAGAGGCCTGTGTCGTGCCTTGAAGGTGCAGTTGGCAGAAGTCCCTCCTGTGGTTTGGTTGACCAATGAGTCACACTCACATGACTTTGATGACTTGCTGCCGTTCACGTCTTACATGCCTCAGTCTGGTGAAATATGACTGTGTAAAAATAAAAGAAAATCAAAAGGATATGCTTTAACTTTGGTGAAAAGCCTGCTTAATACAATGCCTTCCATAATATTTGGGACAGACATTTTTCTGTGCTCCACCCCTGTGCTCCACCCCTGTGCTCCACAGTTTTAAATTTTGAATCAAATACCTCATACGTGATTAAAGTGCACATTCAAGACTTTAATTTATGGATATTTGCATATATCTCAGTTTCGTCATGTAGAAATTACGGCACTTTTTACACACAGTCCTTGAGGGCACTGTAATGTTCGGGACATAGCTATGGTGTGTATATTACAGTTGCTGTGTTTAATACTTTGTTGCATATTTATTTCATACAATGACTGCTTGAAGTCTTCAGTTGACAGTCATCACCAGGTGCTGAATATCTTCTGTAGTGATGCTCTTCCAAGCCTCATATGCAGCCACCTTCAGCTCCTGCTTGTTTCAGGGGCTTGTCCCTTTAAGTTTCCTCTTCAGTATTCAGGAAGGCATGCTCATTTGGGTTTAAATCAGGTGACTGTCTTGGCCATTCAAGAATTTTCCATTTTTTAGCTTTGAAAAACTCCTGTGTTGCTTTAGCAGCATGTTTGGGATCATTGTCTTGCTGTCGGATGAAGTGTCGTCCTGTGGGTTTGGAGGTATTAATGGAACTTGAACAGATAAGGTGTTCTCAGAATTAATTGTGCTACTGCCACCAGCAGTTCCATTATCAGTGAAGGTAAGTCATACATACCCAGGCCATGACACCCCCACCACCATTTTTATCTTGAGCGAGTATGCTTGGCCAGTTCCTTTTTGTCTCCACCCATTGCTCTTGCCATCACTCTCGTACAAGTGCATCTTGGTCTCATCTGTACATAAGACCCTTTTCTATAATCCTTTATGAGAATTCTTCTGTCATCAGTGGAGGTCTTTCTTGGCCAACCAGTCCCTTTGCAATTACTGAGCTCCGCATTATGCCCTTTCTTCTTAATAATGTTCAGAACAGTTGATTTTGGTAATCCTCCAGCTTGACTGATGGATATTATAGGATTTGTTCTTGTTTCTCAGCCTCATAATGGTTTCTTTGGCTTTATAGTTGCCATGGTGCCAATGAGACTCCAAAGGTGACTGAAAGTTTAGAAGCATGCCAAAGTATCTTATGCTTGCGCTAATGAAGCAATTAAACAAACCTGAATTATCACAAACACCTGTGGAGCCAAATATCCAAAACATAATGGTGCCCTGAAAAGGAGCAGCTATGTGAAAGAAGTGCAGTAATTTCTATAAGGTGAAACTGAAATGTATGACATTGACCTTAAAGTTTAGAATGAGCGCTTTCATTATGTGTGAAATGTTCCATTAGAAATTTCTATCTGTGGAGCCCAGGGGCAAATCTCATTATATACAGGGACAATATTCATTATATTGTGTCTTTGTCCCAAACATTATGGACGGCACTGTATTTCAGTAAGACCTTACTTATGTTAAAATTTAAATATGGAGTTAAGGTTGTGCTTTCACAGTGGAAGGAAATATTTAATTTTGAATGATAGTAAACAGTGCTGATATCATTTCTCGCATTACAGCTGTTTTGTGACTATATACTGAATATATGTAAAGTTTCCCTTAGCAAATGACTACCTAATCAATTGGTTCCATGACTAAGCTATTCAGCATCATGCTTGTCACATGGTGTCATATTAAGATTTTTGGGGGCAGTGTGCGACTCAACAGGTTCCGACTCTATGCCCTTGATCGGAAGGCCCCAGTTGAAATCCCGTGGTGTGGACAGTTATGTCACCATTGGGTCTCTGAGCGATGCCCCTAGCCCTTATTGCTCCAGGGACTGGATGACACTGGTTCCTCAATTGCTTGTCACTTTGGATAAAAGCATCTTCTATATAAATATAAGAATAATAATAAAAAGACAGTGATGGTGATGCGTCATGCTCCTTGTAACACCTTACTGCATGACTTATCACTAGTCTCCAGCATCATTTATATACATTGAGAGTTTCCCATAGCCGAAATGTTCATCATAAAAGATATGAAATTACTGTTACGCTTTCAAACACCTACTTGCATAAATCAGGTGCATGCATTTGCATAGCTTGATTTTCTTTCGAAATTACTACGGTGGTGTTCAAAGACCGCTCCAAGCTGCCCCGCAGTATTCAGCAGCAAGCTACAGTTTGCCTGAAATGCTCATCTAAGAGTCATTTAGAGGATTAGACATTGGCATCATTGCATGAAAGATTAGTAATTGTATGCCTGTTGGTGGCAGCAGACAATTAACAGCCAAGTGAATGCTTCTTTGATTCTGTCAATCTTTCTGCTGCATTCATTGTGCAATGAATAAAAAAATATATATATTAAAACCACCAAAAAGTCCGAAGGAGTCTCAGGATGTCCTGTAGCTAAGCATAGCTCTCTGCGGCCCCTAAATGTTTTGGCAGTGTGGTGATGTTGCTGTTTCGACTCTCGTCAATGAGTGAAGGATAATTTTCGCAGAATGATGAACGAAGAAATTGGTGGCCAGTTCCCAAATGCTGCGGTGCCGACGTGTAATGGACCGAAGAGGGCGGCGACTTATGCAAATTGTGGTTTCGGTTTGTTTTTGAATGATCGCCTCAGTTCCACGGCTCTGATTCACATTGCTGTGGGGTGAGGCCACCATAACGTCTGACTAACACCCCCTTTCTTATAAATACATCTATAATGCAAAGGGGAACCACCCACATCCCCCCAATGCGACTTCACCCATATATACTTCTCGGTACTCATGGTAAATGACTTTTAAGTTTTATTCCAAATGTGTTTCAATATTAAAGAACAGTTCACCATCTGCGTTAGCTTAAGACTGGCAAATCCCCTGAGTAGGTCACTTTAGGTGTAACCAGACTTGAAGCTTTGCGTGAGTTGGGGTTTATTATATTTATGGGTATAGCATTTGAGTCTTTATGTGGTAATATCCAAATTAGCTCCTCTAGTGCCCGTGTTAGGATCCATAGCATTACTGAGATGCTTGCTTCATACTGGGTTAGGACCACATCACCACCTATTGCTCTTTTTATTTATTAATTTATTTGTTTGTTTTGGTTTGTTTTTTAAAAACATACATGTATAGAAGTGAGAGTGAAGCTTGAGGTTTGAGTGCAGGGTCAGTCATTTATCCGGCACCCCTGGGGCATGTTTCAGAAGGTTAAACGACTTAATTAATTTATGTAATATGCTTCAGGTGGAAGATGGTGAAAGTACGAACTGTTCAGGAGAGAACACTCAGGAAATGTAGCAGGCGCTCGCCTCTAATTGCATAACTGTGACCCCCTCCACCACCATGCTTAACGTACTTCACGCTAATCCTGGGGGTTTCCTTCGGAAATACCAGCGTCAACTACGGCATCCAGGAATCTGCCTTGTTTCTTAGTGTTAATGCAGTGTTGGGCAAATTTTTTTTTTCTTCAAAAAGTTTTTAGTTTTTTTTTTAAGTAGTGCTTCCACAAACAGATGTCGCCTTCTGTTTTTTCTTGACATACTGTGATGGACTAGCATCTTGTCCAGCATGCCCCCTGCTTTGTGTCCTCTGCTGCCTGACATAGGCTTTGAGCCTTTCCCTTTACCCTGTGCCTGGTGAATGATGAATGGCAGTCAATCTGCTTAGGTTCTGCAAAATAATAGTTACCAGCCCCAAGCTTCACAAACCGGCCTTGAGGCCTGAACTTTTGGTTCTTACCACATTGCACTTTAACCCTTTTAAATATCCATCCTTCTTCCAGAGCCACTTAATCATTTAACAGACACTTATTCAAAGCAACACTTTTTTTTTTTTCTCAATAAAGAAAGCAGGATCATCCAGTTGCTGGAGCAGTTGGGGCTGAGTGGGGTTGAGGACCTTGCTCAGGGGCCGGATGGTGACTTCATTCAGGCAACCTTGGGATTTCAACTGGCAACCATGCAGTTACAGGCACAATGTCCACACCCACTGAGGGTCAGGGCAATAGGTGGAGGCAGCGTCAGTGTGATGTCAGTCTATGGTAAGGTTGCACACTCTGCATGGTTGATACTGCATGAGGGAGGCGAGTAGGCGCTATTCCTGTGAACCTTTTGGAGCATCAGTAAGAATGTACAGACAAAAACATGACCAACAAATAATTTAATGCAAACCAACAATGAATAAATTAATAAAAGCCTGAATTATATCTATACGTTTTTTTTTTTTTAGACAAGGCAAAAGATATTGAGTATTGACTGAGCAGTGTGATCTGAAATTTACCAACTGACCGTATTTCCAATCGTATATTTAATGTTATGTCATGGAGAGCAGTAGCCTTTTCCCAACATGCATGGGGAGGCAGAGAAGTGCATCATGAGGTCACCAAGCTTCAACAATCTAGAAGAAAAAAATGTGAAGAGACGGAAGGTTATTTATGACTTTCTCAATAGTGAATAGACTAGAAGGCAGGATTTCATGTCCCCCTTAGTAGCACACACTGCATGTCCGATACTGCAGGAGGACAACTGGAACGCCCAGGCAGAAGCAGCACGTGTATGGTAAGAACATGTGAGCTCCACCCCCCGGGCACCACGAGCCCCATTCGGCAACATCTGCCAGGGGCACCTCCTCCCCCTTACCAGTGTGACTCAGTGGCACCATAGATTATTTTTTAGTAAAAGTAGTTCACACTGAGGTTGGTGGCCACTGGGCCCCTACTCTGTCCTACTTATTTATTTTTGTATTCTGTCACTTCCAGTAGCCTTATGAGTAAGGCTATATCCCCATAATGAAATTATCATAACCTACTGACCTTACTGCAATAATGTGAAATGGCATCTGCCTCATTGATCTTTGCCTGCTCACTCTAGGCGGCTGTTGTATGGTATTCATGTAGCAGACGCTCTGTTCCTAATTGAGAAAGCTGGGTCAGACAGTCCCAAAAGCAATCAGGGGTTCAGGCCCAATGATGCTATGACTGTTGACCCAGTGACTTTCCAGTGAGGAACACAGCCATCTAACCCACTGCTGCTGCTCAGGAGATCCCCGAAATCCAGTGTCATCAAACTTTCACAACTATGAGCTAACATTTTAGAATTCGATTTCCTAAATAAACTGCTGTTCAGCATAACAACACCTGCATCCCAGGGGGGTGTGCACTTGCATGTTGGTGCGGTGTTGGCTTTGACTGACGCGGCCGGCCGGAGAACACAAAATGCAGGAATGGAAGGACATCAGACAGACTTGGATGCATGAGAAAGACTGCCGATTGTCGTATGCATGGTTTAATGTTGCCTGGCCTTCATTGTTAAACCACACGTTGGTATAATAACTGTTTGTGAGAGCTTTGTAACAGAGGTGCATTGGTAAGTTGTTTTTGCATTTCAAGCCAATAAATACAAAAATTAAGATTTTAATACGGATTCATATACAGCACCAGTCAAGTGTTAGAGCTCTATTGTATGAAGGCCTGGGACAGGGCAGGCCAGACCATTCATTAGACCGTATAATGCAAAGGGGAACCTGCCAGCATGTTCCTACTCCTCCAGATAGTTCTTGTTCTCTTTAGAGGTGCGTATTCAGTCATGATCTTGTTGAAGGATGGAGGACTGCCCTATCAGCCAAGATAATAATGGCATGATGGACATGCCTCTTGAGATTGTGAAAGGATTTGGTAAAGGTTAGCATCTCTGTGACATACAGATTGGACCCCACACCATTACTACCTCCTCCACGCCTGGCAGTGGGAAACATACATGCAGAGCTCTTGCCTTCACAGTCTCGTCACCTTACACGCAAAGGTAATTTCTTTGAGTGTGCCAGCATTTCGGGGCAGCATGTGGCTCAGTGGGCTAAGCCTGTGTGCTTATAATCACAAGGTCGCCGGTTCAAACCCAGCCTTAGCACATCTGCGGGTCCTTGAGCGAGGCCCTAAATCCCCAGTTCCCTGGGCGCTGCTACAGGTGGCAGCCCTTTGCAGACAACTTACTCTGTAAAGAGCAAGTTGAGGGAGGCATAAAAGACAATTTCCCTATGGGGATTAATAAAGTATCACTTATTATTATTTGTGACTTCCTAGATTCTTGCTTGCTGCTGTGGCTGTTTTCACAAATGCTTAAGGAGCATAACATATTAACAGGAATGATTAAAATGAAGATGTGAAATATACGAATGCGTAGTGCTGAGTGCCCACAAAAGCTCGCCCCATCCCGACATGTCAGTCATGTCTCCAAAATTGTAATTGTTTAGATGAGGCGTCAGACGTACTGGATTCCTGGTGGTGCATGTAGACAAACAGCCCTAACCATGTGAATCTATGAATGGAGCTACATCCAGAGGTGTAAAAAGCTTCTTGTATTGCCTATCTGTCATCATCCATGGTGTGGCCACATTGAGCAGCATGTATTCATTTTTTATGTCTCTAAGACAGGTTTTCATAGTGTTTATGTCCATGGTCAATAAACTGTTATACTTGGCATCTCTGAGCCGTAGACAGGATAAGTAACCCTAAGCAAATCTAAGGGTGGCCAGTAGGATCCGTCGCCACCAGTTAGTTGCCCTTGCTTCTGCTTTGATTGGTGAATGGGCACAATTCCACTGTTCTCAGTAGGGTAAGGCCAGAAATGGGGCTTCTCTGTGCTCATCAGATACTGCTTTATCTTACATAAAGCTGAACGAGCTAACTGCTCACATCATCATCATATATAACCAGTGATTTTTTTCTCTTCTGAGATGAAATTGCTGTATCCTGGATGTGAGGAAGGAAGCGTTAAAGCAGAGGCCTTTCTTGTCATCTCGCTCTTTCAACTGGCCACATCCTGTGTCTTTTGGTAAGTGTGCACCTAGCAAAAACACTCACCTTACTCGGGATCACCTTATATTCTCATCAGGAGTTTTCTCACAGTGTCATTTGAAGGTCATTTACCTCTCCGAGCCAAGCTGAGAGTTTCTTGGGCAGGGGTACTGCATGAATTGTTTTTTTTTTTTTTTTTTTTTTTTTTTTTATTATTGCAAGCATCCTCCTTCCCATGACACCCTGTCAACTTTGCTGCCACTAGTAGTGCTAACTGTCCCTGGTGTGTTAACTATGCCCAAGGCTTTGTTTTTGGAAATCTCAGAATGGGTGCTAAATGTCCCTCGTTTTTGGTATCAAAGAGCTTGTTCTGCATTAGTGAAACCTTGCTTTACTGTAACACGAGTGCTGCATGCCTGCTGGTAAGTGCTCTATTTAGGTCACTGCTACAGTTAGCACATTTAGTGGCTTTGTTACCCTCTTCCTTATGTCTGACCACATTAACTTTGACACTAATTAGTTGGCAATTTTAATAGATAGTAGATAATATTAGTAGATGGTCCCCTCCAGGGATGTCATCTCTGACATTGATTTTGTTGTTGGCAGTTCTGGCCAGCTTAATGAAGCCAGTGACAGCTTTGTGACTCCAATGAGAGTATTAGGAATATTATGAAGGCACAGTCAAGGAAGAAAATGATACGGCGTGTTACAAACCGTTACTACAGCAGTCCCACTAACGTTACAATGTTAGTAGTGGAAGCAGATGGTAGAAACCCTGCTTGTAGGTCCATGAATGCTGCAACGCTTGCACGATTCCTCCTGCACGGTAAGCTGAAACGTAAATGATCCTTGCACTTAAATAAATATGCTCATCTTTACACTCTGCTGTTGGCATTGTTGTTGTGGAAACTTTTATCTGGGCACTGCATCGTCTTGGCCTGATTGCAAAGAAGCGGTTGGCTCTGGTGTGGCTCTCGAAGACACACACGTCAGTGACACGACAGGGGAAGAGGAACGACTGTGCCCAGCAATCGCACTATGCGTGGAGACTGCCAAAGGTGGCGCCTCCTTCGCAGTCATGGGGGGAGGGAGTTTCCACGTGAGCAAAATGGGACCGATGCGGTGATATTGTACAGATGGCCCCAGAACACTACAGGCACACCAAATTTCCATTTTACCTCCATCTTCTAATGATGTTAAGGTACCTGAATCCGAAAGGCCAACAGTGCTCAGGCATCCTGAGCACAGCTGGACTGATGGACCCAGCAGATTAGCTTATAGCTGATTATCATGTACTCGGTATCTCACCACAGAGTAATGCAGAGTATTGTGGCTGTCTGTACCCTCCCACCTCTCTTTCAGTGGTTGTAGTAACATTTCATGCTTTCCCTTTCACCTTTTGTCAGTCATGCACGAATCCCCTCTGCTGCCTGACCGGCTCAGACAGGTGGCCGACTTGACCAACTTGGCAACAAGTTAAGAATCTTGTTTTCTGATTTTTTGTTTGTTTATATGGCCTATAATTATAAAGAAATGTTGATTAAAAAAAAAAGGAAAGCTATCTGGAATATTGGAAGGCAGACTAACAAACCGACGTGGAGCTGACAGCCTTATACAATATTTGACATAGAAACACAGCAAGCGCTGCGTGCAACAACTTAGGAAGATATTCCGCTTTGGGGTATAGTTTAAACCTTATCTCAATAAGCCTGACACAAACATAATTTCATATTCACCGTGAAAAATGGGGGGGTGGTGGTGAAGATGTTTGTTCACCTGTATTTTTTAACATGATTGATACTGATTCTAATTGCAATTATCAGTTTCTTCCTGGTAATTATTGATCTACTGTATGGGTACTCAGTTATTTTATTCCGATGTTCAAATTTTCTCAGCCTGCACACTAGGGCGATTGTCTGGTCGGATATTCTTGCTCTATATCATCTCACAGGAAGGAGGCATCTTAGATGACGCTAAATAGTGGGGGGCAGCCAATAAAGGGCACTTTAGTGATTTTTTTTTTGCCACGATCCATCCCTGATCCTGTGTATTGATGAAAAAAGAAATGTAGAGGCTCTGGATCAACAAAATATTTTCTCCCTAGTTGTTAAGGATTTACAGAAGGTCCATCTTTAGAAGCAAAGCAGAAAGTATGATCTCCAGATGTTACATATTAATCCTTTTAAGAGAATAAATAGCCTAGAAATTGGACTGCTGGATTATTAGTTAATGGTGAGCTGGAAGTTGAATGAGAGGAGGAGTCAGACATAAGTCTGCATCAAAAACAAATATTTTATTATACACCAAGTCTCTGGCATGGGAGGGGCCTGAAAGAGGGTCATGACTGGGCCACAGACCTATTAATAATAATACTGTTAACTGTCAATAAAAGTTGTGGATGCAGTAGCAGACAGATGGGGGACATTGAGGTACGACAGATCATCCAGTAGACGGTCAGGAATGATGGTGCTGAAAGCTTCACTCTACAAACTGCACGCCTGCATACATTTCAGGGCCATCCAGATGCTGCAGGGTGGAGTTCAGCGTAAGACTGGCCCATGTATTGATTGGAATTTTGTATCGTGATTACGAACATTCGTCTCATCATTTTCAATATCGTCAGTGTTGTGACATAGCCTCAGCAATTGTTTTCTTGCATAACTAAGAGTTATAATGCACTAGTTTTACATATATTCCTTCAATGTATGAGTTTGTTATTGCCGTCATTTATCATCATACCTGTCACATGCTCCTTAACTATCAGTAAAACAATGTGGTCGTCATAATCAGAAAAACTGAAAACCGCCTGTGATATTTTACTGTTTTCTACATAAGAATTTTAGAATATTGTGATCAATATCAATATTGTGAAAATCTCTAAAAAAAAAATCATGATTCATTATATGATGTCAGTGTTTCCCAGTGTTACGCCCTACAGTGGAACTGTATTTTCATATGATTCATTTACTAAGATGAGATTTCAGCTTGCGGCCCATTCGATTTGTCACATTTGTTGTGAATCGTAAGCAAAAATGGAGCACTAAAGTAAAGAAATAATGACTTTAATTATATTGTGATAATTTTCAATATCGTTTGATATGAAAAATATATCACTATAAATCACTTTGCCATAATGGCCAGCCCTAGTTCAGAGCCAAATTAGTGTCATCATCAACTGACATGTTAACTCTATATGCATATATATCTATATAACTGCTAAGGGTCCTGGAAGGCGTCAGTGATGGCTTTGAGGTACTGAAGTAGACTTGTGGTGCTTTTCCATTGGCAAACAGGAACCAAGTCACACCCGACCCATACCTCAAAGACAGAGAACTAGTAAGCAGGGCCATGTCAGCGCCGGTACGGCTCACTTAATTTAACAAGCTGAAAGGGGCCATATCAAACGTACTTCGGTCAATAAATTGATTCCCCTCCCGTACATGTATACTGGGACAAGGACAGTAGTTTGATTAATGGCATAGCTGAGCTAAAACCGTAGCTTGACTTCGTTGTGCATGTAAATGTACTAAGCTAAGCTTGACTTTGTGTATCGGTGTCTCGCAGTTTCAACTGCTTTGTTCAGTGCATACTTTGCCCTTTTGTAAGCATTATGATCACCACTCCTATAAGCCTCTTCCTTGGCTGCGGGCATTTTCCTGAGTTCATTACAGAACCAGGGTTTGTTATTGCTGTGCATGTAAATAGTCTTTGATGGGATGGTCTCTTCACAAAAGCTTATGTAAGAGGAGACTGCATCTACAAAGTTATTATTTGCAGATTTGAAGCAATCCCAGTTGGTTGAATCCAGACATTCTCTGATGTCCTCTATGGCAGTATTTCCCAACCCGGTTCTTGGGGACCCCTCAGATAGTTACAAGTGATAAGAGGGCCAGGTGCACTGGTTCTAGCCAGAAGAGTTATATCCCTGCCCCATCTGTGATTAATGTAAAAAGTCTTCCGTCTTGGTTTTCTGACTGAGAGTAGGATTGCAGCATGCTCTGTGCAGTGAAAGGCTGGGTAACTCCCCCACGGAATCAGGAGTAGTTTCATTTAACCACCCCTCATTTGAAGCAGAAAGCAGATGTAGGCCCTAGTTAGAAAGTCCTTTGTTGTTCCTACCAGCAGTTTCAATCTGTCCTTTTTATTGCTGAGTGGGCGCACATTGGAGGGGAACATGCTGGGGAGTGCAGGTCATAAGCCACTTCTTTGAAGTTGTGCAAACACGCTGCCGCTGTGTCTCTTTGTTGTGAGAGGGCAGCTGGCAATCTCCAGGTGAGTTTGTCTGAAGAATTTCCATGGGAATACATACAAAGTCCGTAAGACTATTTTGCAGTGTTGAGCCCCTGATGTATAGGAGCTATTCTGGTTGAAAGGATGTCGAGCTGTGATGTCATATGCAAGTTTAACAGGTAAAATGGACACATGAGACACCAAAACACCGTGGCTGCCTCCTGGGGTGCCATCTGATTTGGGTTTCCCCAAATAAATAGCCAAAAAGCAAAGAACACAAAATTAGATGAAAAGTTTTTAAATCTCTCAACTTTATTTCATGTAACCCAAAATAAACAATCATGATATTTTTGCTCAGTTTCTGGTTAGTGTTTGTTATTTTTTTCTAATATTCGTAACTCTTGCCCTGGATTTGATTAAATACTTTTGATTAGAAAGAAGACATCCATCCATCCATCCATCCATCCATCCATCATCTACCACTTTTCTGGGTCGGGTCACGGGGGCAGCAGTCTAACCAGGGAAACCCAGACTTCCCCTCTCCAGGTCCTCTGGGGGGGAATCCCAAGGCGTTCCCAGGCCAGCCGGGAGACATAGTCTCTCCATCGTGTCCTGGGTCTTCCCCAGGACCTCCTCCCAGTGGGACATGCCCGGAACACCTCACCAGGGAGGCGTCCAGTAGGCATCCTAACCAGATGCCCGAGCCACCTCATCTGGCTCCTCTCAATGCGGAGGAGCAGCGGCTCTACTCTGAGTCCCTCCCGAAT
>JAODLD010000151.1:203408-224351 GCA_026781065.1 Mormyrops boulengeri | reverse complement strand
TTGTGATACTGTGAGTTTGGTGAAGTGTCATACTAAAGCTTTTAGGGGAACGTGGATGACACAGCAAGCTGCCTTCCCATTGGTTTGTGAATCTGCCTCTGGGAATGATGTAACTTTTTGTTCCCTTGCCACACCTGCATAACTCAGTTCCTGTGGAGGAAGAAGGGTGACTTCACAAAAATGTCACATGCTTCCATGTTGGGCATCACAGCTATGAAGCCTTGATGGTCTTTGCCTTTTCTTCCAACGCTGATGTCACGTTTGAAAACTCGCTCCAATTTGCTATTTTGGAAGTGTGTCATATTCTAGACCTTAACCTGTAAGGAATAATTATCTGTTTAAGTCTTTGTCTGATGAAATGGCATTTATACCCCAATAAAGCAGTTTGTTTTCCGGATCATTTTATGCCCAGAAAATTGTCTTAGCAGCAGATTGTAAAATTAATGAGAAGATGACTCTTTTAGAACATTTAAAGGTGTATGTCTGGAGTAGGAGATGCTTTATGTGACTGGTAACATCTCCAGGTCGTGTGAATGTGCTGGGATGTTTTTTAAGTTAAAAATAAAATTGACTGGTTGAGGTCAAAGGTCAGAAATGAAATCTGCTTTTGGGGCCTAGTAGTGATACCATGATAATGATATTGGTACCTTGTCTGAAATTCCCTGAACTCTGTTTAAACAGAGGTTAAACACAGAATTCTCTCTCTCTCTCTCTCTCACTCTCTCTCTCTCTCTATATATATATATATATATATATACACACACACATACATACATACATACACGCACACACACACACACACAATACTAAGCATTTCATTAATGTTTTGAGAAACAGCGCATGGCTCTAATACAGAGTGCATGGCTGTTCTATATGTCAGACACAGATACACCCTATCCATCCATCCATCCATCCATCTCCCACCCATTTATTCTGGTCAGGGTACATTCAATATTATTTTTTAAAAATTCATTTGCCTCAGATGAGAACTTAAAATATATGTGTTTCGATATATATCTGTTTAGCCACCCATCCATCCATCCATCTTCAATCTGGTTATGTGTAGTATGTACAGGGGTATGTATAATATTACTGCATGCCTGTATGTCTCATCAGGAAAGTACAGCAAGGAGTAAAAATAGGCCCATTCTTCCCTGATTCTCAGTCTCTCTCCTCCTTTCTAGGAACTGTGGAGCAAAGCAGGCCTTTGAAGTTTTCTTCTCACTGAGGTGCCATGATGTGCTATCAGAGCAGGAAATCAGCCTGCAGAGGAGTCTGGGCCGCATGTGGGTGGCTGTGGACGAATCCTCGGCTGCTTTCGCTTTTGAATACTGATGCCAGTGACATCACTACATGCGACTGGATAGCACGGCTACACGCAGCTGGATACATGCAGCTGGATAGCGTACCTACATGCAGCTGAATAGCGTACTTGCATGTACTGGAGCTGACACAGGCGCAAAACTCACTGCAGCTCAATCTGCAGTGTTGTTTTTGGAAAATCGGAATTAAATGAAATATTACAATAAGCTTTATAAGCTGTGTGCACATGGTTTATGAATGTTTATGTGTCACATAAGGTCATGATGATTCCATGTTCCATGGCTTATGACACAGTCACCAGTGCTTTTGTGGGATATTTTTTAGGGTAGCTGCGATTGCGTTTGTGCACTGTTATGTGTAAGGAAGGCGGTTTGATGAACAGCTCTTCATATGAGATGTTTTCACTCAAGTAATTTAATAAGAGTCATATTTACTCATCCCTGACATTGCAATAGAGCAAATTATAATATAATTAGCCATATATATATATATATATATGTGTGTGTGTGTGTGTGTAGAAGATATGTTTATTATCTTTAAGTACAGTTATGAGAATAGTTTTGTGAACCCATTGGAATTATCATGATTTTGTATGACACCATAATCGCACAATGGCTTAAACAGTTAAGGTCATTATGTGAAAGTGTGTGACCCCACTGGGTAATAATGAGAAGAGAGTAATGGTGGTCACTTGTTCTTATTTAGATCGTTTTTTAATTGTCTTTGCTATTTATAATTTATTATTATGACTTAAATAAAGATTGTACCACATAATCGGTCCCATGTATATTGATCTAAAAACTGTTCAAACTGAAAACTCACTTGCAAATCACAAATATGTGAGTAAATCGATCATGTGTCTTTTTAATTAAATGGCTACATAGCTTCGTTTTTGTGGCTGGGCTGGGATAGGCTCCAGGCTGTCCTCCCCACTGCTACAGGGGACTCGGTAAGCGGTAGGAAGGTCAATGAGTAAATGGATAAAATTCAAATTAATTTCAGAATTTTTTATGCTTCATTTGCCTCAGACGTTTGCCAATACAATATCTATAGTTAACGTGAATACAAATGTATCTGCATAATATACTAGAAATGATCATCAAAATAGAATTCCACGTTTTCTGTAAATCTATATTTCGCCACCTTGTCCAGTAAAAGCTGGTGTGAGCTGAACGTACATTTAAGTATCCCTATTGTGTTCTAAAACGTGATTCAGTAAATTACAAATGAATAATTTAATTTATATTTCCATATATTTATTTATAATGCCATACATTTCCCCGTTTTTCGGATTTCTGCGTGAATACACCCGCTTTTGATGTGATGCCTTCTATAAAGACGAGCTTTGCGTTCTGCTCCGGATGACTGATAGGAGAGGAATGTGAACTGTGCCTCTAAACAGCGCTGGCACCGCTCCGGGGCAGCCCGGACCTGGGTGTGTGTGAGATCGGCTGACAGCAAGCCCATTATTTTCATCTCAGAGGAAGTTCTACTAACCGAGCACAGGTTTCCCAGAAGTTCCTTCGAATACGTTAACTGGCGAATAATAAAAAAGTATCGTCGCCCCGGTAAATGTGCCAAAGCGGAAAAAGGCGCACGGCACGTTTCAGTTACAACTTTGTCTTTCGGTGGATATTTATTTGTCATCGACTTCTCGCCACCTTCCTACCGTGAGCGAACAGGAAGTTTTAATACTAAGAAGAAAGGGACACAATATTACTAATGACTACTGCCAATTTAAAGTTTCGTTTATTTCAGAAACCTTCGTGAGACATACTGTAATCACTTAATACTCACAGCTGGCGGAGGCCTGTTTCAGCACTAGGTAAAATTTGCTTGGCTACTTTAATAAATATATAACACACGAGGGGCACAAATCACGCTCTCTATGCAGGGGCAGGATTCTTTTTTATTTTTTTTTGGGGGGGGGCCCACTCAAAAAGTCACTTGGTTTGAAGGTCCTTAGTGTGGTACCTATTGGTATCCAACAGGTGCCCCCCTCAAACCCGATGTGTGGCTTGAGTGGTGGGAATTGGCAAAGACCTCCCTATTCAATATTATATCAATATTTGTTTGCCAATTTAATAGTTTTTTTTCTAAGAGAATTTGAGGACAACAAGTAAACACATAGGCTGTAATGGTACAGGTATTTATAACGTGTCATTCAATTACATCATTTTCGGTTTGGCACACACAGTGAAACAAATTAATACATTTCTTGACAGGAGCAAAACATAAATTTACAAGTTGATGTTCAACACGGAAAACACTATGCTATTTGTGGCTGTGCACTGGTCTACTCAAAGACCCTCTCCTGTCACTTAAATCAGGAGTTTGGGAACATTTTGATTTCTCAATAAATTACACCAACACTGGACAGAGAGTAATCGGTAAGACCAAGACTCTCCATTGGCTCTGTTTTACTAAATGAGGGAAACACATCCAATGTTCTCAGTTGAGATAACATTATCCAACGGTTTGTATGACTGGAACAGGCAAGAGCACTGGTTTTGTTTCAACACTGGTAGGAGCCAACTCAGCCCTGAATCCCCTGTCCCCCCAAACACACACAGTACTCCCACAATATTGGTAGAGACGTTTCCCTACCATCCATGCCCAAATTTACGTTCTTGGGAGCAAGGCAGAAACAGCCTCTGTAATCCGTCATCCAATTTGAGCTGTTGGGAAAGATGTGCGAGAATGTTATCGGTATTATCGCAGCATTTTCTCAATCTTGCATATAGCCATACTCATTAAAAACTAATTTTTTATGACCTCTCATGTTTCCTGAATACATCAATCGATCCATCCAGTGTTTGCAGTTTGGGATGGTTTTGGAAAAGTCTTTGTACACAAATGATAGCACCGTGCCAGACTCGTGCTTGTCAATCCCTTAACAAAATCAGGCCATGCGCATTTGGGCAAATATATTAGAAGTAACAAATGTGACCAAAATAACCTGTGTTTAAACTGATATTTTTAAATCGACTTGTAAATCTGCCCTCCACCCCTAGATGACTGTAGGCCTGTGCTACAGTACT
Organism: Mormyrops boulengeri; assembly: GCA_026781065.1. Lineage (NCBI taxonomy): Eukaryota > Metazoa > Chordata > Actinopteri > Osteoglossiformes > Mormyridae > Mormyrops > Mormyrops boulengeri. Next base: position 219,987 of record JAODLD010000151.1, on the reverse strand, counting down.
GGCATCCATTGGGAAAAAATGCAAGACTCTTTTTAGTTTTTCTTCTCTGTGTTATTATATTTAGCATAAGGATCCCAGTTCAGGATTATGAAGTGCAATGCTAACATGACCTGGTAGCTTTCATGTGTCTCTCACATGAAGATCGTTCAATGGTCTCACTCGAGGTGTTTTTAGAGGCAGGTGAAGAGGAAAAGGTCAGTAGGTATAGATATGGAAAAGTTTGCTTAGACTTTGCTTAATGATCCAAGGTCACCAGCAGGAACAGCTCAGCAAAACAGTCCATTGACGTAAAACCCTTTTGACCGGGTTGCTGCCCTGCACAAATCAACAGGAGATGTTTTTTTTCACTATACAAAAACTACAATGGGCCAGTCTTTGGAAAGTGTCAAAATGGAAAGTGAGAACAGAAATGAGCAAACAGATCAAACAATTTAGAGGTAACCTGAAAATACTTCATCTTGAGATGTGATACTTCAAGACATGATGATCCAGCACAATATTCTACTGCTGAACTTGTGGGTTTGAATCGTTCCATGATTCTTTTGTGGATCGCCGCAATGACAAATAAGAATGTTTCTGGAAAGTGTATGTCACCAGTATATTGTCTCAAACTTACCTGTTTACATTTTTGACTCAAATTGTCATTATTTTGTTAAATTCTAAACTGGGATCTATGTTAACATTATATCATGATTTGTACATCTTTTGCTATATTCTCCCAGTTGTATAATAAAATTCAGAACTTTGGCTGCATTTGGTCACCACTATAACTTTATACAGAAATTATTAGTTTATTGCACTGTTATACTGTTCTATGTTCTATAATCTCAAGACCACTTGTTTCAGTCTTGGTCTTGTCTTGGAATTGATTTTATTTTGACTCGGTCTTGTCTCGGTCTCGGACATAGAGGACTCCAGATTTTATTTCAAGACCAGTCAAGACCACTAATCAAAACACCTCAATATTTATCACAACAGCTTAATATTTGTCTGTTTGTTAACACAGTACTGTGATTGGGTGTAAAACGTCTTGCTTCAAAGTTCAAATGCAGCCAATAAGGTGCGTCTTATTTGAAAAAATGTTACATTTGTTTTTTTTTAACAGCCATATACCCACCCCCACATCCCTTAACCATCACACGCTCTGACACCCCAACTGAATTCCATTTAACATGTCAGCTAGTTCCTCTGTCATTAAATTTGTCCATATTACTTATAAAGATCTGTAAAGTAACTGCAAAGAAAAAACATTCAATTCTGCAAAACAGCTCTCACGAGACGGCCAGGACAACCTCCAACTTTACCCCACACTTGGAGAGGAAGCATAAGGAAAGGCAAATTAAGTAGCTAGCAAGGCAATGTTAACAACCTGTCTCTGTATCAGAAAAATCTTATAAACCCCTTAATCTAAAGACTACTATACTATATGTTTCAGGACCGTAGTTGTAGTTGTTTGAGAGCAAACAGCCTTAACATTTGCCATTTAAGGGTAACGTTAGGTGCTGACACAGCAGAAGCAGCCAGTGTTAACTATCACTATCTACCTAATTTAGTGAATTGAGGTAATATGGAGGAATGTAATGTAACATTAGACTGAGTTGACAGCAGATGTTGACACTGATTTTCCTAAGTTAAAGTTTCGTTTTGCTTGTGAAGGACAATGGTGAGGAGGCCACATAGCTATAACTTATGTTAGCTAATTTTATAGTGTGTTCTGTTATGTAGACTCAAACATTAGTCTGTTTCTGATCTTGAGTTGGTCTAGCCCTGCCTTGGTCTTGGTCTTGTCTTGGGCTCAATACACTCTGGTCTTGGAAATAACTTGGTCTTGGTGTAGGTGGTCTTGACTCCATCCGTAGTGTGATCCGTCTGCTGTGAGATTAGACGCCGTGACCCTGTAGCTATTTGGCTAAAGAGGTAGAGGATATTTATGACTTTTGAAGTTGGTCATGCAATTTGATTCTTAAAACGCAATGTTGCAAACTAACAAGTAAAAGTTGATTAATAAACTAGAATCACTAATGTCAGTCTTAATCATACTGTGATGCATTAAATAAATAAATATATTGTATTTATAGAGTGCTTTTAAAGATACTCAAAGACGCTTTACATAGACATTAAAAACACTTACATATAGTCAAAAGTTTAAAACAAAACGTATTGAAAACTTACATAGGAAGACAGCACAGGTGAGAACACATGAATGAACCAGATAAACACATGCATGTGAGAGAGAGAGCAGTGGTTAGAGGCTATAAGCAGATTTGAAGAGGTGGGTTTTGAGCAGAGACTTGAAAGTTGTCAGGTCTGTACAATGTCTGATGGGTTGTGGTAGAGAGGGTAAAATAAAGGTAAAATATACACTATATTGCCAAAAGTATTGGGACACCCCTCCAAATCATTGAATTCAGGTGTTCTAATCACTTCCACAACCACAGGTGTTTAAAATCAAGCACCTAGGCATGCAGACTGCTTCCACAAACATTTGTGAAAGAATGGGTCGCTCTCAGGAGCTCAATGAATTCAAGCATGGTACCGTGATAGGATGCCACCTGTGCAATAAGTCCATTCGTAAAATTTCCTCTCTACTAAAGATTCCACAGTCGTGGTATTATAACAAAGTGAAAGTAATTTGGAACAACAGCAGCTCAGCCACGAAGTGGAGGCCACGTAATATCACAGAGTGAGGACAACTCATGCTGAGGTGCACAGTGTGCAGAAAGTCGCCAACTGTCTGCAGAGTCAGTAGCTACAGACCTCCAAACTTCGTGTGGCCTTCAGATTAGCTCAAGAACAGTGCGTAGAGAACTTCATGGAATGGCTTTCCATGACTGAGTAGCTTAAAACAAACCTTACATCACCAAGTGCAAAGCGTCGGATGCAGTGGTGTAAAGCACGCCACCATGGGGCTCTAGAGCAGTGGAGACATGTTCTTTGGAGTGACGAATCACGTTTCTCTGTCTGGCAATCCGGTGGATGAGTCTGGATTTGGCAGTTGCCAGGAGAATGGTACTTGCCTGACTGAATTGTGCGAAGTGTAAAGTTTGGTGGAGGGGGGATTATGGTGTGGGGTTGTTTTTCAGAGGTTGGGTTTGGCCGCTTAGTTCCAGTTAAAGGAACACTTAATGCTGCAGCATTTGAAGTCAATTTCATGCTCCCAGCTTTGTGGGAACAGTTTGGGGATGGCCCCGTCCAGTTCCAACATGACTGCGCACCAGTGCACAAAGCAAGGTCCATAAGGACATGGATGAGTGAGTCTGGTGTGGAGGAAGTTGACTGGCCTGCACAGAGCCCTGACCTCAACCCAATAGAACACCTTTGGAATGAATTAGACCGGAGACTGTGATGTTTGTTCAAACATCAGTGCCTGACCTCACAAATGCTCAAATGGTCAAAAATTCCCATAAACACACTCCTAAACCTTGTGCACAGCCTTCCCAGAAGAGTTGAAGCTGTAATAAAAGCCTATGTATTAAAAGTGGGATGTCATTAAAGTTCATGTGTGTGTAAGGCAATATACTTCTGGCAATATATATATATATATATATATATATATACACACACACACACACACACACACACACACACAGAATGGGACCGAGGGGTGCCCGTAAGTATGAAATGCCCGTAACTTAGAAATACGTGTACACTACTACGTACATGTACATTTGTACACATACAAACTACACGATATTTACCACAGGTAACAAGTTTCGTCCAGCTTTTGGAAATGTGTATCTCTAACAATACAAAACGCTTCTTAGCTAATGCAGGATTAGCTCTAGTTGTCACATGCTTCTCGTTTTTTTTTTCTTTACTCTTTCAAATATCGTCTACCGTAGACTTAGCCACTCCAAAATGGTCTGCAACAACTGTCTGTGATTTTCCTTGTCATATCTCTGTAATGAGATCGAGCTTATTTTGGAGGGACATGACACTACACTTCCTCATAGATTTTGCACAGCTGCTGGTTGTACAAGATTAATTTGCGCATGCGCGTGACTAGAGCTGCCCGGTAGAGAGAAGTGCCCATATATTGGAGGTTTAACTGTGTATGTGTGTGTGAGTGTGTGTCTACTTATAAACTTTCAACTTACGAATTTTCAGACGTATGAAGGAAGAGGACTGTAAGTCCAAATTCTGTTCACTGGGCTCCCGTTTTCTGTCTGCAACATCAATTTTTTTTTCTGCGCTCCAGTTCCGCCTAGTACGACTTCTGGCCGCTATTCCCGTCGCGCAGCAGCGTAACGTGCGTACTCCCAGCATCCTAGTTCTTGGTACTTGCGTATACCCTTAAAATGATGTTGAATAACGACTTACAAATATTTCAAGTTACGAATGGCTGTTTGGAACGTAAGTAGTGGAGCGTCTGTGATCAGAAGATCATTGGTTTGAGCCCTGGTCTCAGCAGGACAGTCACATGGCTGTGGGCCCTTGAGCAAGGCCCTTAAACCCAGCTCCAGGGGTGCTGCAAATTACCTCTCCCTGCGCTGTGATCCCCAAACATATGGAAAGCAAGATGGGGTAAGTGAAGAGAAGCATTCTGTACCTGTACTTGTGCAAATGGCAAATAAAGCATGTTTGTTTGTTCCCGCCTTGCGTTTGTAGCCTCTGGCTCCAGGCCACCCGCCACCCTGAATAGGACAAGTGGGTGCAGAAAATGGATGGATGGAAATATACATTCTTTGAATAATTATTCCAAAAATCCTGTATACAACAAAATAACTCCTTTTTCTTACTCCCAAGAAGTTATATTTTTTTCTATTCATTCATTTACATCAAGACATTTAAAATAGCTTTGTTTGTCATGAATGAAAGTTTCAGTCACCAAAAATTAACGTCAAATTTAGTTTTTTATTGTTTACAAAGCTACAGATACAGTTCTTATAGATGGCAAAAAGTGACAAGATTGTATTTGCAAATGTAGAACTGAATCACACATTTCATTTGTACAGAACTTATTTTTACAAAACAAGGATAACATTTTTTTTTTTTAATTTTTTTTTTTACACACAAAGTACCTTAAAAACACAGGTACATTGAGGACATTTCAACTACATGGTAGTCACGTGTGTTTATGTATTTCTGGCCCAACTGCTTAAATATATTAGGATTTTCTCCATTTTCAGTTTTTTCGTTTCAAGTCAGGATTTCTGTCCTTAGTTTGCCTTTACAGATCAGGAATATGTACAAATCAGCCGGTCACCGTAACTACTCTGTATGTTTACAGTATGTCAGTTAATGTACCTTTATTTTTAGGTCTATTGCACCCATTTTTTTGTATTACCATCATCATTACAAAAATGAAATGTAGAGAAACAAGTAATATGGTAACTGAAAGTACATCCATGCTCAATAAAAAAGTAACAGGAAATTCAGCTTTGTTTTTTAATATCTAAATAATACAATTTGTGCTTTGATAGTGAATAATTTAGCAAGAGAGATTCCTGCTTTTAGCACAGAATTATGCCCTTCTTTTGGTTTCATGCTCTCCTCTTGAAAGTCTCAAGCTCCGTCCACAGACCCAATACAGCAAGAAGGAAACACGACCGGTCTCTGACTATTGGTGTGTGCCGATGACACACTGCGGGGGCTCGGGGGCGCCCTACATGACGATCGATTTGAGGTTCCTGAAGCACATGATCACATCCAGGGGGATGGGGGGACTCAGATGGTTTCCGTCCAGCCTCAGGTACCTCAGCTTGGGCAGTAGGCTCTCGTCATGCGGCTCAATGGACATCACAGGAAATGGGCAGAGCTCTGTGCCGTTAATCACTGAAAGAAAGACATGGGACGGCACCCAGAAATGCCTGGTTGGGACATCATACTTCCGTGATTTATTTTTGGACCGATAAAGACAGAAATTCCTACTTAACATGCATTTACGCAATACCACATTAAACTAGTATGGGAAGTTTGACCAGCTCAAATATTCTCCAAAATACACAGCATCGATTTTGTCATCATTAATAAATAATAAACAATAATTAAATTTGTCAGAAATGTGACTGCCACAGTTGTGTGGTTCATAAAGTAAGTTATATATCTTGTATAGTAACAAAATGATTTCACTTACTTTCAATGTTATTGTTGTTGAGATACAGGTGTTCCAAATGCATGTTGAAAGTGGGCACGGTGTTCAAATTGTTGTGAGCTAGATGCAGATCCAGGATGCTGGACACGTTGAAGACCCTCTTGGGGATGCCTCTGTCACTCAGTTGGTTGAAGTTAAGCCGGATGAAGGCTAGGTTGTGGAAATCCTTGAAGTAATCCTTAGGGATGTCCTCGATGTTGTTTCTGTCCAGGAATAGCTGGTAGATATTTTGGGGAACATTGCTGGGCATCTTCCGTAGGATGTTGTGGGCCAGGTTGAGTTGCACTAGGTTCCTCAAGCCCTTGAAGACATTCTTGCCAAGGTCACTGTCGCTCAACTTGTTATGGTGCAGATCAAGCAAAACCAAGTGATCCATCTTGTTGAAGATACCAGTCGGGATTTTAGTGATCTGGTTGTGGCTGAGGCGCAGCTGTTCTAGGCTTGCCGGCAGGTTGTTGGGAACCTCCTTTAGGTTGTTCTTGTCCATGTACAGATACAGGAGGTTGGGCAGCTTTTCAAAGACTTGCCGCTCCACCCTGCGGATACGGTTGTTATCCAGGTTGACCCATTTGAGGTCGGTGGCATTTTTGAATGGCTCGGTTGTCACCTCGTCAATATAGTTGTTTTGGAGGTAGAGGTACTGTACGCGGGATGGGATTAAGGGGATCTGACGGATGTTCCGGTTTTCACAGTTCAGCGAGTCAGGGTAAGAGGGGTGGCAAAAGCACTCCTGAGGACAATCTGGGAAAATAGATGGTGGGCCCAGAATTGGAGGTGGAAAGTCTGTAGGTTCCGAGGGCTCAACCTCGTGGATGACAGGCCTTCTGGTAGCACTGGGTACTGGCCTTCTGGTAGGACTGGGCACAGGCTTTCTGGTAGCACTGGGCAAAGGCTTTCTGGTTGGACTTGGTCTTGGCCTTGGCCGTGGTCTTGGCCTCTGAGCCCAGACTGCACTAAGAAGCAAGAAGATTAGTAGAAGATAGTATCCAAACCCAGCCTTCATGGTCCTAGTCCTAGTGGAAAGGAAAAAACAGGTGAGATTTCTACTCCTGAATTTCAATGCCACACTTTGAAAATATGTTATTATCAGACGCAACATCACACACCAAGGCAGCTAAAATCTTTGTTCAAATAATAGCGTTAACAAGCGCAAGCAAGGGTCTGAAAACCTGGTGAAGTCTGTTGTGAGCTGCACCCAGTTTGTGATTCTGTGCAATACAGTCAGACAAAATGAGCACGTATAAATACATTTAAATGTGCTTGATTTTAACTTAATACCAGACATAAATATCTTAAAAATATTTTTTTTAAATACACAGAGGAGATCGATCTTACAGTCACCCTAATCACTTCTGAAGAAAATATTTTTCATGACATTTCATTTGTAGTTATGTTACATATGCTGCGATGCTCACACTGATTTGATGTAAAGCAAACACTGACTAAATCTTGTTCAAATATTTGCTTACTTCATAGTATGCACCATCTTACTTGCGGTGGGATGAAGTTGGCTACCACAGTTTGAAAGTCTGTCATGATAAACGCGCCTTGCCAGAGTTTCGGTTGGTACACAAGTGCCACCTAGTGACCGATTTCAGCATTGCTAGTACCGCTGCTGGACTACTGTACCGTTGTGGCCAAAAGTTTTGAGAATGACATAAATATTAATTTTCACAAAGTGAAAAGTGAAAAACTGAGTGCCTCAGTTTTTATGATGGCAATTTGCACATACTCCAGAATGTTATGAAGAGTGATCAAATGAATTGCAATTAATTGCAAAGTCCCTCTTTGCCATGAAAATGAACTTAAAAACCCATTTCCACTGCATTTCTGCCCTGCCACAAAAGGACCTGCTGACATCATGTCAGTGATTCTCTTATTAATTCAGGTGAGAGTGTTGACAAGGACAAGGCTGGAGATCACTCTGTCATGCTGATTGAGTTAGAATAGCAGACTGGATGGTTTAAAAGGAGGGTGGTGCTTGAAATCATTGTTCTTCCTCTGTTAACCAAAAAGGGCTTTACAGGCAAGGATATTGCTGCTACTAAGATTGCACCGAAATCAACCATGTATTGGATCATCAAGATCTTCAAGGAGAGAGGTTCAATTGTTGTGAAGAAGGCTTCAGGGCGCCCAAGAAAGTCCAGCAAGCACCAGGACCGTCTGCTAAAGTTGATTCAGCTGCAGGATCAGAGCACCACCATCAGTCCTGTGTCATGCCAACAGTAAAGAATCCTGAGACCATTCATGTGTGGGGTTGCTTCTCAGCTAAGGGAGTGAGCTCCCTCACACACAGCCATGAATACAGAATGGTACCAAAACCTCCTCCGAGAGCAACTTCTCCCAACCATCGAAGAACAATTTGATATGATTTAATTCCTTTTCCAGCATGATGGAGCACCGTGCCATAAGGCAAAAGTGATAACTAAGTGGCTCAGGGAACAAAACATTCACAATTTGGGTCCATAGCCAGGAAACTCCCCAAACCTTAATCCCATTGAGAACTTGTGGTCAATCCTAGACAAACAAAACCCACAAATTCTGACAAATTCCAAGCATTGATTATGCAAGAATGGGCTGCCACCAGTCAGGATTTGGCCCAGAAGTTGACAGCATGCCAGGGCGAATTGCAGAGGTCTTGTAAAAGAAGGGCCAACACTGCAAATATTGACTCTTTGCATAAACTTAATGTAATTGTCAATAAAAGCCCTTGACACTTGTGAAATGCTTGTAATTATACTTCAGTATACCACAGAAACATCTGACAAAAAGATCTACAAACACTGAAGCAGCAAACTTTGTGAAAACCAATAGCTGTCATTCTCAGAACTTTTGGCCACGACTGTAGGATTATCACTTTGAAAACTCAGTGAATACATGACAAAATTACAATTTTGAAACTGTAACCAGGAAACATTAATTAAACTCCCATATTAATTTAGCTCTTCGGTTTTATAGGACTAAATGTACCATAATGTTACGTGACTGGCTGTTCATGTTTCAAGAAGACAAGCTTAGGTCTTCAGGCTGATCCTAGCAGTTTATTAAATATAGTGCCTTTAATGTTTTTATATATGTTTTATATGGCAGTTGATTTCAGTTGAGGGGTGGTTCAGTCATAAAACGGGGGCTGCATAGTGCCTCTTGGGGCCTCCTGCTGCTGTCCCTGTCTGGCTGTGCAGACAAGCCCTGGAGGTCCACATCTGGCCAGGTCGTTAGCAGATTTATCATAAGACTGGAGGTAGTCATTATCCCACTGCTGGTGTGGCTTCATGGGTTGAATATTCATTGTATACGCCAATCTGATTGGCCATAGATCAGCATGTGACAGGAAGATTCATTCCACATACTGCCTGGCCTCTCTGTGCACCCAACACAGCAAGCCTCTGCTGTAGCTACAGTAACGGTGTTTCCACAACAAGGCCACAAGACTTGGAGTGCATAGACGCTGCAAGCCGCACCGAGGTCAGGTGACGATCCCATTCATTTGCTTCACCTGGGCCCCATTATGAAGCTCACAGGACTGAGCTCTGCTGCACCACACCACAGATCCCCACGCCTGAGACCTCAGCCCACTGTAGCCCCCTTTGTGACCTGGCGTACACCGAGTCCTACAACAGTTCCGTGTTTCCTTCCTCATTGTTTTTGTTAAAGATGTCTTTGCTGTCCTCCCCAAACAAGCCTCTACTCCCCCAACCTCCCCGCCTCACCCTCCCCCCCAGTCCCATGGGTTTGCTCACTCTCTTCCTCATAGGCCATAGTCTTACAAAGGTCGCCGTCTTATCGTGACACCTTTAATCTGGAAAAACATCCAAATATTTAAGAGATTCTTGACAATTTAAATAGTTAACTTTAATAAATATCAAGTTTGATTGTGAAACCTTTATGAGCAGCTGCTAAGCTGTGAAAATGTAGAGAGCAGCAGTCAGTGTTACAAGGAATTGAAGGGATTTAACACCGGTAGCTTTCCCTGCTCAGACTGTGTTGGTTTTTCAAGGCCCCCGTTGCTATTAGCAACAAGCATAGGTGTCCCTGCCAGACATGTGTCTTCCTAGCCAATGGTGAAGGAGAGAGTTTGACATTGGGGGGGGGGGGGGCACAACTTAATAACATAAAGGTAAAGGTCTATTTATAGGGCGGATGAATGAAGTCAAATGAAATACTAGAGGGTACAGGTCTCCTTGGTTCCTGCGCCCCTGTTCTGACCCTCATTTAATTAATTTGTTGTCATGCTAAAGAATGGGTCCGGCATTGATAGCCAGTTTAGCTAACTTTGAGTTTCACTGCATCTGATAAATGGACCATTAAGAAGTTATGAGGTCATTTATGTTCTCCTCAGTGAATGATCCCAGACATTCCCTCAGACGCTTGGCCCAAGAATGATAGATAATCGCGTCCCTTGTTAGCTACCACACTTGACTTTTAGTCATTCTCTACTAGGAGTAACTGGGTCAAATGTTTTCCATCCTACCTCCATAAATTTGCAGTTGTAAAACTACAGAAGACAGTCATCCATCCATCCATCCATCCATTCTTTACAGAGGGGGTCTGAGATCTCTCCCAGGCACCACAGAAGGCAAACCTGCACCCTGGATGCGATGCCCGTCAACAGAAGAAAATCTGAATGATGCTGGGCTGAAAAAAATGACTGCTTCCAACAGTAGGGGGCACTGTCTGGACCAGAGGGCAACTAGAGGCAGACTACAATACCATAGCTACAAACCTGTAGGCACCACTAGCTGAATGATGGAGCTCAAGCACATATTAATATCTTAATAAAAGCAGCTGCAGAGGAGATATTTGTGCAGCAGTGGGTTTCACACAAAGCCAGGGTTGTGGCGGCCTGGGAGGGCGGGACGGGATGATCTGCAGATGTTTGGCTCTGGCTCGCTGGCTGAGCGACAGCTGCCTTGTCAGGAAGGCATCGAGGCTGAGGATTGGAGGGCTTGTTTATTTCTGTGGCATGCGCTTGTGTGTACGTCAGTGGGTGTGTGTGTGTCTGTGTGTGTCTGCGTGCCAAGGAACCTCAAGCAACACAGAGAAGAAATGTAACTAAAAAGCATCCTGGACAATAAAACGTTGTGATTCTCTTTGCATCATGAGGATGTAAGAGATCAGATTTCTGTTTTTTTATAAAAACAAACATAATGCATTGCTACTAATTATACCCTAGCAAACAAAGCCTCCTCTTGTAGCCTTTGTTTTTGTTTGCTAACGGATGAGAAGCTTAGATGATACAAAGACTTTGTCATGAGAGAAAAATCAGGTTACATGCCGTTGAAAAAGAATAAGAAAGACAGGTCTGACTTCAGCCCAAACTGATCACATTCCTTGGCGCAGATTCGCTGCTATTTGACTTTTTTCCCCTGCATGAGATCCAAAGTATGTCTGCAGAGTGTATTTTTCCATTGCTCTAATATACTACAGCAGAGCCATAGTGCACTGGCAGAGCCGGACATGCAGTTAAATGAAAACATCTTGGGCTTCAGTAGATTTTGGTAATAACAGGCTGCTTATGAATCTTCTATGCAAACATTGTGGGGAATTCTGTTGTTATATTTCAGGTATCTGTATACGGTTTCCGTCTGCTAATCAGTGTGATATAGCAGATAAACATTGCAGATCTGAATCGGGATGGCTGAAGATTTAAATCTTAGTGGAAAAAAAACTAACATTTCTTGAACATTTCTGCATGAAACACATGATTGATTATTGATGAATAAACATGGGATCAGTATGTAACTAACACTAACACAGTTTTTGGTTAATTAATACATTAAGTAGGAGTGTAGAATTACATTATTTGTGCACCCTGAAGTAAAATGTTACCAAAAAACAATTATTTATAGCAATAATCTGAGACTGAGAAGAGGAGAAGCTGATAAGCAAAGCAGCCGCCCGACTCCTGATTGTCTTTGTAATACAAATAATACATGGCAAGCACTGGCTTATTGACAAGTCTGCCTGTTGATTTCTATTACATATATGTTATGCTTTTGCTAAACAGATACATTTGCTTCAGACATAAATAGATTCATACATTCATACAGCAATATACACACTAATGTGAAAAATCCTCAGACTACATCCTTCAATAATGCTATATAAATATCAGCAGATGTGGTAAAGGTGTGTCATTCTACAGCTGAATTTTACATCCCTGCCATCACACTTTATTAAGTCTCAGGAAAGTGGAATTAAATGATAGAATCGTAAAAGTATGACGGTGTTTGTTCTGGGTCTCAGTGAGTCAGCTGACCGTCGGATTCCTGATACGCACGGACATGATCAAGTGCGGTGAAAACGTCGTCAAGAACGGAGTTGGATCTGTGAACACTATGAATTCTTGTCACAAAGTTAAATCCCGGCTAAAACAAATCATATTAAGAGACTTTTTAATGTTTTGGGTGTCTGTGTTTCTCAGTATGCTTTTAAAGAAAAGCAATTCAAAAACTCATCGAAAAACCACTAAATTTGATCTTTTAACTTTTAAAAAATATTACTCGGATGAAACGACATGTGCATGAAGCATCGAGCGCAGCGCAGACACACTGGAAGGACAGTGTGCCAGCAGACCTGTTCTATAGAATCACACAGGTATGGTTTATTGCCTTAGAGCACCAGGTTTACCTCCAAAATCATGGGGTCACTCCCCACCTTAAGCATCCCGGTAAAAAGGAACAAAAATCTGAGTCCCCTACCTGCAGCTGGTACGTGCCTCCTTAATGAAGCGACAATCTCTCTCTCTCCCTCTCTCTCTCCCTCTCTCTCTCTCTGAAAGGTTCCTCGGGTTCTCTCTCCCTCTCTTGTCCTCTGAGTCTCGTTCTCCTCCACGAGTGGAGCCGTGTGCCTATTGGATCCTTTTTCCTCACAGACCCTTCCTCTGAAGGTCAGCAGTCCTGCCTTCATCGCACGCCCAGGAAGAGCGTGTTAGTTTTAATATGCATGGCCACCCCTCTGCAGCAGGATGCGATGTGACCGAACCGTGTTTTCCGGAGCTCAGCCTGGAGTGGGACAGTGATCAGAAGATGCAGTGCTTTGTGCTCCGTTCTCGACTGCTCCAGCTGGTGCATCGCACGCTCTGGGTTTCTCCAGCCAGGGCACCGTTTCATTGCGGAGGAATGTTCCATCTCGTTGGGGTCTGAGCGTGAGTGCACTGAATCTTTTCTCCTGAGCACAGAGGCTTGGAGAACTGATTCTATGTCATCTACTGTGTTCCCGCAAGGACTGTGTCCTCATAAACCCTCATAATCCTCTCTGCTCTGCCACAGAGGCCAGGCTAAAAAGAAGACCATTGAGGGTTTTGGGGTGGGACATTATTTCAGCCCAAACCCCCCCCATGCTGGGTGAGCCCCAAAGCCTGATGTTTAAGCACATTAGTGACAAATTCCATAGAGGCTACAGCTGGAGATGTACGAAGGGATGACATGCGTTGAGCTGGTTGCTCAAATTCCAACAGATTAATAAACAAATAAATTATACGTTATATATATAATATATATATATATAACAGAATATATACTCCCATATATATAATGTAAAAAGTTTATATTTATTATATATATTAGAATTTTTATATATACAGCAAACAATGCATTAGCAGTTATCTTGACATTCTGTTATTAGTTGCAAACATTGCTAATCTCTTTTTTATATCTACCCTTCAATAAATCTCATTTAGAAGATTATCCGTGTCCTGTAGTGCCCAGAAAAGACCTACCAGAAAAGCACACAAAGACGTGCATGTTTGCCAAGACCCCCGTGTCCTGCCGCTGGTCTGACTAATCACTGGGGAGAGATTACGTTATCCCCAGCACTGAGTTGTGTAGCGATCTGGGTAACATTTTCCATGGCCGTCCCCTGTGTCTCTGTTAATTATGCTCTGCTGTTTTTTTTCTGATGGGAAAAGGGGAACCAGCTTCCCGAGAGGCTTTTCTGTCTGGCCGGAATCTGTGTGCCAGAACTAAACAGCTGTTACAAGGTGGAAACCATCACCGCCATTTTGCTTTTGTTACCGAATGGACCATCGATCACATATTTCCATGACAAGCCGAACACTTTTCCCCCAAACAGCAAGCAGCATTAGTGATGCAACAATTCAAGCTGCGCGTGATGTTCGCATCCAGGATGTTGCCATGTTTTAGATGGAGAAGTGCAATCCTAAATAGTTATTGCTACACACTCAGTTTTTCCAACATCTTAGCCAGGGTTAAGTGTCATCCTACAGTCAAACAACTCTTCTGATTCACTAAATGCATTTTGCTTAATCCATCAATCCATCCATCCATCCATCCATCCATCCCACTTATCAAGCTTGAAATTCTGAGGGTCTGGATCCTACCCCATGAAGCACAAGGCACAAGGCAGGAGGCAGCTTCAATGAGATACCAAAACTTTTTGCATAATCATTTTTGATAACAGTTTCTATGAATGCCATGTCTGTAAGATCATATGAAAACATTCATAACACTTCATAATGCATTCATAAAGCATTAAAAATGGGTAAAATTATTTATAAAAATGCATAACACACTATAGGCGTGTTTATTATGCATTATGAATGCCTTATGAAGCTCTCATCTATAATGCACAATAGATACCTTCATAATTAAGTACAAAGCATCCTTATGCTTATACCCACCATTATAATGCATTATGAAGGTATCTATAGTGCATTATAGATGAGATCTTCTTTGGAGCTTATTAAGTATTATTATCAAGACTATAATGCCTTATGACTCTCAATAGATGCTTTATTAATTCTTATACCGACCATCATAATGCCTTATGAAGATATCTACAATGTATTATAGATGACAGCTGTAGTAATGTGTGACTGTTTTTTTCTAACGGTGCAGTTAGCTTCTGCATGAAGCATGTGCCGCCTGCAAAGGCAACACACATGTTTCTCCATCCATCCCAGCAGATGTTCTCATCGCTTCCAAAGGGCCATTTCCCACAAATCACCTCTCAGAATGGATTGTTACTCAATGTTTACAGACAGTCACTGAGGGAATTCACTTTCCTTTTCACACACTGTTGCATGGTGCCTCTGCCCTTCTGTTTTATATCATGGACATTTGCTAGATTAGTTTGTTCCACATGTGTGCTAATTGCTCATGTGCTAACAACTGTCACAGAGCCCTTCATTTGCACCTGTGCTGTGCATATCTGTCATAATGTCAATCAGGCAATGTGCCTCACTGTGGGGGTTGGTATAATTTTCTTCCCCTTTATCTGATGCGTGTGGCTCAGTGGGCTAGGGCCCTGTGCCTGTGATTGGACGGTTGCTGGTTGAAGCCCAGTCTCAGCATGTTTCTGGGCACATGAGCGAGGCCCTTAACCCCCAGCTCCCTGGGTGCTGCTGTGTGTGGCTGCCGTCCATGGCTAAGCTCGCTCTCACCTATGGAGAACCTGATGGGGTGGGTGACAACAGAATTTCCCCATGGGGATCGATGAAGTATAATCATTCCATTGACTTTTTTTTATGGGGGGGTTAAGGGCCTTGATCAGGGGCCCCACTCTGAAATAACTCAGCTGGTCACAGGATATGAGCCACCCGACCCCGTCCCCCAGTGTTCAGGTGGGTAATTAGAGTAAGTACATGAAGTAATACATCAACAACAGTGAAATAATTAAAATAATTTTGGAAGGTGCTTCTACATTATATACATATATATATATATATATATATATATATATAAATGCTCTCCCCTTTTGAAATATCATTGCAAAAATCTATCTAGAAATTGTTACGGCATGACTGTGGAATCCTGTTCTCTTATGTTGTTGGAATGATCTGGAACCTTCCGATTTCCTCAGTTCCAGGGTCGCAGATGTTTTGTGCTGAAAAGCCCAAAAGTGTGGCAGCTGTCGAGGCGCAATAACCTGCTGTGCTTTCTGCGGCCCCATGACTCCTTTACAGCATGAAATGCTGCAATGATTCAATCGTTCAGGCTTTCTGGCACCTCCAGCATCGTAGAAAAGTGCTGATTCTAAAATTGCTGTTAACAGAAAATCTGCTGCGCTACCCCATTGATTTCTGCAATTATTATTGATGTTTCTTTATGATACATTTATGAAGGTTTTGCATGGTATTGCACAGTTTTTAGCTTATTTAGCTTTACAACAATCAGGATTCTGACTCATCAGAAGACGTGAACGGAGTCCATTTTGGCAAGCAGATGCCTGTCTGCATGTGTGGTCCCAGTGACCAGTGTCCCATGACGAACTATTTGAAAGAAATTTCTGGCACGCACCAGCAAATTGCAGTAACCTTGATACATTGACCGTACTGCCGATTTTGTAGGTATAAACATAACAGTTCTGTGTTAAGATCATAATTAATGTGACAAAATCAATTGCCCACAGCAGGTCTGCGCAGCTGGCCGTGGTCCTTTCTTTTAATTTTGGCTTTTGTATACCCTGTATATTGATTTACTCATGACTACTAGTCTCAATATCCAGATAGGTTATGTTTGTGTG
>JAODLD010000151.1:164175-195472 GCA_026781065.1 Mormyrops boulengeri | reverse complement strand
AGGTTAAATACTGCTGCTGTAGGGCTCTTAGCCTAGGGTACACCTTGGATAGGATGCTAGTCTGTCACAAGGCATGCACATGTACACATTTACACTACAAGCAATTCACAGACACTGGTTGGCTGGAGGGCATGCCTTGGACTCCTACACAGAGGGAACATGCAGACCCCACAGACACAATGTAGGGATTTTAGAATCATTTTCATAATTTTTATTAAATGCACCTTTTTTTACACAGTGTAACCACAGGAATGAGGGATTAGTTGAGTCCAGTTGAACAGAAGTTCAGACTAAACAAGCAGGAATTTGCTAAAAGGAAGGCGCTGCTTTTATTAAATCAGGCAGGTCTGTTTACATCTGAAATTTCACTGCAGCATGGGTCACTTGCTTAGAAGGCTAGAAGATGATGGCATTTTCACTGTAATTACAGATGTGGCTTAGAACTAATAGAAGTGGATTAGAAGAGGATTAGGACTTAGCACCCATAGTAAAGTACTGTGTAAATAATAAATATGCATTACACCACAAAAAAGCCATCCTTGGGAGAAGCTGATCTGTTTTGGTCACAGAGATTTGTTTTTTGCACACTTTATATGTGTTTATTTGTGTCTGTGCATGCATTTACATATCTATGTTGTGTATTTTATTACAGAGGTAACTAGTAACACAGGACAAAAATACAATCTTCAAACACATAGCTGGAACGAGAGCCTGGGAAATATTTTCTCTCATGTTTTGCCGTTTAGCAGACTTTGACCTTCATACAGTCCATTTACATATATGTACAGTTGAATAATATTGGATACATGTTTGCACCCCTCTCTGGTGTACAACACTGTCCACCCGGCTCCTCAACAATCTCTTACATCACATTTGGTGGGGTCTCAAACCCTCAGAATTGGCTGGTTTTTATTCTCGGACTTGTTGAGAGGCTGGGTCAGGAATAGGTGGCAATTACATGTAGGTAACGGGTGTTGCCGAATTAAGTCACCATTCCATATTTTCCAAGGCGAGGCCTTGATGTCTGCTGGGGTCCTAAGGCTATGTCTGCTAATCCATTCTTCAGGGACCCCCAGACAGTCCACATTTTCGCTCCCTCCCAGGTCCCAGCCCATGTGAACCAAGCAATCGAGAACAAACCAAACAATGAAGAACACCAAATACCTGGTACTGGACTGGCTTGACATTGCCCTAGGTCAGTGTTTCCCAATCCGGTCCTTGGGGACCCACATGTTTTTGCTCCCTCCACCAATATGGGCTATCTGTCTGTCCCAGAGGACCAGTGAAACACTGACCTTGGCTATATCCTAGGAGAGCCCATGCATTAATCTGCCCCAGGGGTTAGAAACAGTGTCTGCTGGCATCGACTATAGCGGTTAAAGTCATGTCAGAAAGGAAAATAAGACTGCAGTTAGTGTCACTTTAAGAGAGTGGAGCAGACAGCAAAGCGTGTGGAGGTGATGCCGTAGTCAAAGTCTGCCGAGACGGGCGGGTGATTTGGCCAAGGCCACAGACGGCGGTGGAGTGCTGACTCTTGCATTGTGGGTGATGATGATTCAGATGTAGATGTGGTGGATCACCCGCAGACACATGACCCAGTCTGGCGGCAGCTGGTGGTAGGCCATCCTGTTGCCCTCCATCCTCAGGATCCGGAGCCTGGAGTAGTCTGTGGTCCTGTCTGCTCTGCAGAAGCTAGACACGTTGAATTCTGAGGATGAGAAAAACATGCAAAACGGCCCAGAACCTGAAAATGAGCTTCCACTACAGCAATTTTAACGATGAAAATAACAATATGAAGTTTTGTTTAGATGAAAATTCAGCAATCATCCTGCCAGTGTGTACCAGCTCACACCTGATAAAACTTCAGAAATATCATGCCATCGGATGACATAGTTGTGTCAATGGAACTGTCTGACCCAGAATTCTCAACTGTATGTCACTTTGGGTAAAAGTGCTGGTTAAATATGTAAAAAAATGGACATGACAGGTTTGGCTAGTCTAGGCAGGCATTAAAGTTGAGCGAATAAGGAAGCCACTTTAACGTTGTATTTTACATCCTCAGTTAAGGCAGAGCCAAGCTTGGAGGATAGTGGGCTGGTGGGGGAGGAATAGGGCTGTTGCTGGATGGGAGCTGGCGTGGGGGGTAACCAGCCTGGGAACCAGCATGTGTGTGTAGGTTGCCAGGTTGCAGTTCCTCACGGGCCCCCTCCCAGTGGATGGCTGAGCTGCTGCGATCACGTCTGCTGGATCCTAACATGGAAAACAAGCGCATACTTTCTCCGCCCCCCCACCCCGCCCGTTTCAACGAGGCTCTGGAATCTACAGCTGAACTACAGGCACATAGCAGTGCTCTGGCAGGAACACGCCTCTGTCGCCTACCTCGATTTACCCTTTTTTGGTTCTACTTATCCCGTCCTGAGGATCGATCTCTGAAGATTAGTAGGAAGCTGCGACACACACAGCCTTTCTGGAAGCATTCTCCCACACTGCTCCTTATAGACAAAAACTCGTGACTGAAACGCTGCGGTTGACCTGAGGGCGAGTCTTAGGTAAGGATAAACAAAGAGTTTATCCACTGCTGCTCTCACGGCAGTGTGATGATAACCCCATGTTTTACTTATCAAAATCCATGTGCATCTATCTGGTAACTTCCTCGCTGTAATTGTAGCGGCATTGTGGCCACCATGACTAATCGGTCTGCGCTCTTTGGGGGCAAAGGGGGAACAGAGTGTGCTCTTGGCTAGAGTAGCTGCTCACAGATGTTCCCAGGCCATCTCCTCAGCTTTCACCCGCTATTTTGGAAGGCGCCTTGAATTTCCTCTATTCATAAGCCCCACCCTCATGGAACTTCATTCAGCGCACACACGCACACGCAAGCACTCACACACATGGTTTCCTGCTTCACTGAGGAGATGCATGTCTGGGAGGAGGTTGTCTACAGCTTTTCAGTCCAATCACTTTTTCCACTAATGTTCAGTCCAGAGACTTCTGGATCTAAATGATCTTCACACCTGTCATGCAAACACAGTCCAGGGGCTCTATCCTGACCTTCTGACCCTGCGGCACTAATAATACCAGCAGCCTGAAGCCATCATCTCAGGTCTGCAGCAAGATGGTTTAAGCTTCATTGTGTACAGTACAGTCACCATGGAAACTGATTCCTGGATGGTAAAAGAAATTCTCACCCTGCAGGCTTTGGGGTGACCCTCTGTATACCCTGATTGAAGCTATCGTTGGACCCTTGTACTCAAGAGCTGCCATCTTGCTGACCTTGTGCTGTGACCCCCAAGCTCACCTGTATAAGTCACTGTGTGTTTCATGGAGAGCAAGATGGGGTAGGTGAAAGAGCATTTCCCCATGGAGGTGAATAAAGTATCTCTATATTCTACAATATCCGCCAGCTTACCGTGGATGAGGTTGACCTCCAGGTACAGGTACTGAAGAGTGGTTGGCACTGTGGGGGTGGATGTCAGCTGGTTGTAGGAGAGGTCCAGCTCCACCAAGGAGCTCAGATTGAAGGCACCTGTGGAAAGGCCTGAGCTGTGAAACCTGTTGTGTCCCAGGCGGAGGTAACGCAAACTGTGGAAGCCGTGCAGGCTTTCATCTCCCAGGGATCGCAGGGAGTTGTTGGAGAGGTACAGCTGCTGCACCGCTGGCAGTAGGTGTTTGGGGAATTCCTCCAGGTGGTTTTGACTGAGGTCCAACAGATTGAGTGAGAGTAGGCCTTGGGTGGCAGAGAGAAACACAACAGTTGTTGGTCATAAATCAACTGAAACAAGCTTGGAAAGGGGTCTGTTTAGCATCAACATTGGCCAGATTTCTAATGAAGTCACCCTTGGACAGACCATCTGACTGTTAACTCACTAGACCATCCAGATGTGAATATCAGGATTAAAACTGGGAATGGATGTGCTGCAGATACCAAACCACGTGTCAAGGTAAGATTTCGCACCTGTGAAGTCTTCATCACCGATGACCTTCAGTTGGTTTCCTTGAAGAAGTAACAGAGTGAGGTTCTGCAGGTTCTGGAAAGCCCGGGGTGAGATCTTCTGGATTTGGTTGTGTGCTAGCCGGAGCTGGCGGAGGCCATCAGGTAACCCAGTTGGGACTGCCGTCAAGTTGTTGTGATTCATGAACAAGATCTCCAGGTAGGAGAGGTTGGAGAAGGCCGAGTTGGCCACCTGGTCGTTGACTAGCTGGTTGTAGTCAAGGAGGAGCCAGCGCAGATGGGTGGCGTTATCGAAGGCGTTGGCACCAATACCGGAAATGTTGTTTCTCTGCAGGAAGAGGTACTCAGTCTGGGGCGGGAGGCTGGCAGGGAGTTGGTACATCCCCCTGTGGTCACAATATATGGCTGAGGGCCATTGGATAGGACAGTCACACTCGGCAGGGCAGACCTGCGGGTTCACGGACTTGAACCAACCGGGCTCAATCCGGCCCCATAGACTCAGGACACTGGGCTCCCCACGCAGACGGTTGATCCGGAGGGGAATCCCACCATAGTCATAGTCTGCAGTGGTGGCCTGTGCTGGCCTGATCACCAACAGCACCAGCAGGATGGACTTGAAGTCCATGAGGATGGACAATTGATCTGGCTCTGACTGTATCCTGGGAACAGCGGGTGATGACGACACTCGTCAAATTCTGCAAATCATGGAAAAATATGTAGGCAAGTGCAATTAATGTCTTCCTCGTGAGGTTTCACAAGTGGTTGCAAATGGTTGATTATACCCTGTGGAGCTGGATTTTTCCAAATTTAATAAGAATTAATGTTTATTATTGTATCATAGTTTAATGAAACATTGCATTTAAAAAGATATTCTTTATCTCACTTTAATGGATTGCAAAAGTCTAAGTAAATAGTTTCTCAAAAAAATGAAAGATATCTTGTATTCAACCATAAAACTTAGAGAGTCACAACATCCATTAGTATCCCCAGAATATTCATCACAGTATATTTTATTAGCATAACAAAAAAAAAGAAGAAGAAGTTCAGTTAAAAGATCCTTAAAGGTAGGTTAGTGCTTTATTTGCACATATAACACATACCAAGCAGAATTCCACTGTGACTTGCATTCCCCAAAAGCCCATGCACTGAATAAGCCCTTTCTGGTTGCAGTGTTATCCTCATCAAAAGTGTCGGCATACCTGTTTCCACGGCCTGTGACCAAATGCGGGGAGCGCGCTGTCTGTGTCCTCAGCTCCTTTCTGCAGCGGCCGCCGTCTGTGCATGGGCAACCCGCCGCGCTTACAGGAATGTTCCACATCCACCGCCCGCCAAAGGCCTGTACCTCATTGCTCTTGGTGCTTTTTCCATTTTCCTCCACCGCCCCCCTTCTCCTCGCCCCCACCACCATCCTACAGCCCATACTACATCCTGAGAGCCCCGAACATTTGGTGGAAACATGTTTGCCAAGCTGGTTCATGAGAATTAAATTAATAGACTTAAGATAAAGAAAACAGCAGCCCTGTTCGAATTAGGAGCTCATCTAAAGCCTGGCTGTCAGGATAAAGGTCGATCTTGTCCCCACCCATTACCTGAAATATACCGCTTTAGACGGAGTTCTTTCTGGAACACATGAGTACATCTGCATTTGATTACTTTCAAAGGAGAGATTGCTGCATTTGCCATCTGATTACTGTTAGGAACAGGTAAGTATCATTAGGTATCTATTCATTCATTCATCTTACAAACTATTATTAAGTTCAGGATTTGGTGAATAATACACCTGTACATATACTGGGAGAGTATGCATTGTGTATAAGCTGTAAACAAACTGGAGTTGACATTTTGTGAAATATAAGTCTGAGCAGTGACCTCAAACCTGTCAGCACAGGGCACAGCAAGAGAAATCCATCCATCTTCCAAGCACTTATCCAGGTCAGGCTCATAGAGGGGAGCTGGGAGCCTATGTCCAGCAGCACAGGGCGTAAGGCAGGGGTCCATCACGGGGCACGCACACACACAAGTACACACTGCGGGCATTTTGGAGATGCCAATTAGTCTAACTGCAAGCCTATAGGAGTAAAGCAGAGTGGACAGGAGAGCATGCAGACAGACACAAGCAAGTAATCATTTCTGACGGCGCAAGCAGTTTATTTGGGTGTGGGTGGTGTCATGAAGTGCGCAGTTAAACCTAATGTCAAAATTCAACATACAAAACAATAAACAGCATAAAAATAAAGGTGGAAATAGAAACAAAAATGTGCAAATAATAAATAAACAAAATAAACATAAAAATAATAAATAAACACGCAAACATTAAACCAGATGTAGGGTGTAAACAACTGCCCTGTATACTAAGGAATATACAATATGAATCACACATAAGCAGTATCATCTCTGATTTCTTGTCCACTTAATGTTGCTGTGAACTCCACTGCTTAGCATGACGAATGCAAGAAATAGCCTGAAACGAGACTGCGCGTGATTCAGATCCAGAGCTCAGAGCTCAGGAACACACATCCCCAGCGTGCTGACACAGACGGATGGCATTGTGGGAGTCTGAGTTGCACGCTTTTATCAGGCTGATCTCGAACACAAATAATCAGGTGTGAAAAGACAGTTTCCCTCTCTTACGAGAAGCTGCAGCCTCTGTCGCATTTTCTGCGGGGTGCGGCTGCCTGCTGTTAAACCTCAGTGTATCAGATTTACTGCGGTGTAAACTACACAGC
Organism: Mormyrops boulengeri; assembly: GCA_026781065.1. Lineage (NCBI taxonomy): Eukaryota > Metazoa > Chordata > Actinopteri > Osteoglossiformes > Mormyridae > Mormyrops > Mormyrops boulengeri. Next base: position 188,797 of record JAODLD010000151.1, on the reverse strand, counting down.
AGAAAAAAATTGCTGCAGCTTTCAAAATTAAGCCTGCGGATGTCTGTAGGTGTGTCGGCCGTGGCATTAATAAGGATGCTCGCTCTCATTGTGAATGCAAAGTGGCTGTCTCTCTTCACCACCACTCGAATCAGACATTTGCGGGGTGGCCCGGAGGGTTGCGGCCCCCTGTTGACCACAAACAGTCACTACACTAAATACTGAATAAACAGGTTCCTTATTTAGGAGATGCCAGCTAGCTACCATCTTCCGCCTTTACATTGTATATAGTTTTTGAAACATCTGGGGGGCGTTGCAAAATGATTTTTTGTGTGGGGCCACAGAAACCAGAAAGCTGGTCCTGCTTATACAAACACCATTAACTCTTCTCATTTCCTGTTTCTACTGCTTAATGCATTTCATAAAATAAACTTTGTTTTGATTTTGTTTAAATCTCCAAACGTTTTGTAAAGTTAAATGTCTGCCTCTTCACAGCACAGTGTCAGCAAAACACAAAACATCAACTGTACACCAGTGTCAAAGCCAGCTGTGTAATTCTGCGCCATTTTATAGGAGTGTGTAAATCTGGGCTTGGCATCACTTGGACAGAGTGACTCATTAGCTGTGACGGAGGCTGGGGTCTGCTTTTCTGCTGTTATGAAGTGTGAGGACATTATTTTTGCGACATTACGGCAGGCTGTGTAGAGAAACGTCGGCTTCTATGGCTGAAAGCGGTGCCGTGTCAGAGAACCCTGAGAGCCAAACAGACCCTGTGTCTGTGTATGGGGGAATGCTCCGCCCTCCCACCCACCCACCAACTCCCCAACTCCCCAACTCCCCGACAATACGGCTCAGCCAGTGGGAAGGCTCTGGATCCACCCCAAGTCAGTGAATTAGCTCTCGTCTTTGGATACACACTGGAGGGAAGGAACAAGGGGGTGGAGCTAACATGTGTGGGCTTGATAATAGCGCCCCCCTCCCACATAAGCATGTCATGACACTCAGGCCGGTGAAGTCTCTTTGCTCCCCTGTGTTACTGCTGAAAAATCACAACACAAACGGCAAACTGTTGCTGTGCTGCAGGGGAATTTTTTAATTGTCATGTGACCCTAAAGCCATGGTGGCCAACCTTATCCGCAAAGGGTCGGTGTGTAAGCAGGTTTTTGGCATAACCTTTAGGTCAGCTGTTCAAACCCAGCTGTGAGGACTCTTCAGCCAATCAGTCCTCTAATTAGCAATCTAATTAGGGAGTTGCAGCAAAAACCTGGAAACCCAATGGCCCTTTCCGGATAAGATTGGCCACCCCTGCCATAAAGTAAGACATTCATTATTTAATATTCATTTTCCTCTCTGTCTCTTTCTTCATATATAAGACCAAAATTAGAGAAAGAATGTGCAAAGACTGAATGTGACTTTGGTTCCCTGTGCCAGCTGCGCATAAGGCTAGATAGTTAGTTAGTTAGTTGACTCACACCCTATGTTATTCATGACACATGTATAAAAAATCCCAGTAAGTGCATTTTTTTCAATGTATCCACATTCTGTTGTATTTTAGAAAAATATGCTTTTAAATATTTACAGGCATAAAAGTTATTTATTCATTCAAGTAATTCGCTTGGTCCTTCTCCTCCCTTATATCATAACATCACTGGAGAAACATTACGCAACACAGTAATTCCATCCTTTTCAAAAGGTTACCAATGCCAGCTTACTGTGACCCTTTCCAGTAAGAAAAAAATTATTATTTCCTTTGCTATGAAAGACTAAACACTCAGATTTCAGAGATGGTCACCAAAAAATCCTGGAAACACCAGACAACATTAGAAGCAGTTTCTTAGCTGAAGAGTTACATTCTTGAAAAAGGACCAAAATGAATAAGTTGGACTTTCATGATCTTCTTCGGGCAAATAAAATCTCTCAAATTCTTTTTAGAAGAATTGTGAGAACTCTTGCCTGTTAGCTGTATACCATTCTCCACGATGGTTCAGAGAGCCATTGTATTTGATATCCTACCTACACTGTAAAAACAAGTGTTAGAGGAAAAAAAGCACTCAAACAGTACGAGGGCACGTTGCCGTTCTGATGTCAGCAAACTCAACAGAACATTTTCTTTTTAATCATGCAGCTGAGTTTCAGTTGATATTTCATTTTTCTGTCTGACTCACAAAGTTTTGCATCTATGTCGTCCAGAGTTCAAGGCCACCGTTTCCATGTTATGTGAACTGGTATAAAATACGTGCTCAAAAACTTGACCACGCAGTTTAAACAATGATATTCAAGCAAACAAGCCAACTGCAGAACTCTTTTCTGATTGGTCTGCATGCTGTATGTCACCTTGATGTTAAATTGTTATGTGTTATTATCGTGTTTATTACAAGACCACAATTAATTTTAAGGGAAATCAGATGTGAAACATTAAGCTGTTGAGTGTTTCTTAACCAAACTTAAAAAATTAGCAAAGCATGCATTAAAACAGATGATGTTTTGTCCTTTCAGGAAGAATGATGTCTGTAATTACATACTGCAAAACAAATGAATGCGCATGATTAATTACTTCAGTGTGATTAATCAAAACACGGTCAGACAGCTTGAAGTTTACTCAGACTGAAGGGTTGGGGTTTTGAAAATTTTGGGCTTTGGTATGAAAGTTTTCTTAAAGTCTGGAGAGTAAGTCTGAATAGGTAGCACATGATATTCCAGAAAACACACCCGTCTGTGTTTGACTTAATGACTTTTCCATGTAAATAGAGAGAACTGAAGAAACGGCATCTTGTTACTTATGAAACGGACCTTTCAGTATGACCAAATGTTGCCAGGGTGAAAAATCTGACTCATTTGTCTGACTGCACAACCTCAGTCCTGAAAAATGGGGACAATATCCTGGGATTTTTTTACAGTTACATAGAGAACAAAATACACATCATGAACACACACAAACCCCAAAACACGACTGAGTTCTGGGACATGTGGGCAGGGGATGAGCTGCCACATCTTGCCAGCCAAAAAGTTGTGGACTTGAATGTCAGCACTGTGCAGAATGTAAACAGTTTTCGGTAACCATGCTCCCATACCATATGTTACCCATTCGCCGGTCAACGTCTGCAAAGATCTTATCCCATCCCCTCCCAGGACCCCACGCCCACCACCCCCGAATCCCACTCTATACCCCGAGAAGGTGAGGGTGAGTTTGCAAAGGACATATTACACCCTGTCAGGTATATTACACACAGTTCAGCAAGGGGTCTTGTGGTTAGTGCTGCAGATTTTTATTACTGTGGGCAACATGTATTTTATAACATTTTAACATACAAATTCTACGTTCACAGCGTGGAAAATTCACACCCACTGTGGATTATTGTTACATTTACTATCTGAACGCACTCATTTATACAGAGAGATTTACAGGGCTGTCCTGACAGTAAAACAATGCAAACTGCTTATAAAAAATCCATGCGTAATCATAAATAAAAGACGGAGAATTCATTAAAAGCCTTCTAGCAAAAGTATCGAACTACCACTGAATGGTGGAAGTGAATTCAGATGTATGTGCTAAGGCCCAGGGTGAGATCAGCCTGTTACCGATAGCAAACTGGCATCTAGGAAGAAAGATTTATACTGTAAATCGCTCTGGCCGTATTCCGTGCTGAGGCATTTGGAGGGTGGCATCCCTTACATTTCGTACTGCTTCACATCTGTCCAGTTGTGCAGGCGGTCAGTAACCTGGCTCACTTTGATAAGACCAGCTTCAAAAGGCTTTCATCACAAAGGGGAAATCTTAAACACATTCGCTGTAATTGTTGTCATCTGCTGCAGTGAACCTTCTAGACGAAGAAAGGAACAGAAAGAATGTGTGTTTTTCCACGTTACGGGGGGCCGTCCGCAACCTGGAATGCGGCTGCCGCTTAAAGCTTTTTTTTCTCCTGTATTATTGCTCGCAGGCCTGAGCAGTTCGGACAATGTCCCGTTATCTGCCCGAGTCCCCACCGCGTCGCGGCCCCGTTGGCATGTGGACAGGAGACGGGATGAAACAGGAGGATCTTTCTGAATAGCAAACACCGCATGTCAGCGGCACACTGAACATCCACACCCTGTACTGTGGGAGGACTTATTAATACTGTTTCCTTTTAGAGGGTTTACATAAGTTTCCAAATGTATTTTTAGAAGCAGAATCAGTCAAAGTCAAAGTGAACTTTATTGTCATCTCAGCTATATACCTGTATACAGTGAGACGAGACGACGCGGCTCCAGTTCAGAATCAGCTGGATTATCGTCAAGTACATATGCATGCATGAGGAATTTAGCATGGTTGTTAGTGCAATGACAAGAATTTAAACAATATTAATAACACAAAGTAAGTATAGGACACTAATGACACGAGATAAAAAAGACAAGAGTAACATGCTAAAACTTAATCTTTTTTCTGCAGTGAGTGTAAACCAGCACTAGAGAGTCTGCGGTGTAAATGGTTATGTTGTAATGGCAACACGAGACTAGGTACTAACTAGCTGGGTCTCGTCAATGTCGGTAGTTGATCTGCTTTAATTAGAGCCCAAATTTTGGGGGTCCAGTTATGTGCAGGACATGCAGGAAATGAGGACCTGCAGAGTTCCTCCTAGTTAGCGCACTTCTCAGCTGGGGGGGTCGAGGGTCTTGGCAATTGCGGTGCCCTGGGAAAGACATCTGCTTCATCTTAAGAGACCCCCAAGTCGACCCCGATGGTTAACAATGGACCCAGTGTGCGGATGCACCTAGAAGACAGAGCGCAGGAGAAAGCAATTGCAGCACTGCCCCCTATTGGTCACACATGATACACGGCACTATCCCTTTGAAATCACTGAGCGTTGTTGATATCAAACACTAGATAGAAATGCCTATTAAATGCTTATTAAAATAAAATAAAAAAACAATAAAATGAGCCAATACCAATCGAAACACGTCAGCACATAGAGACCTCTGGAGGCTATTAATTAGAAAGCACTTCAGAGCTATCCGCTGTGGGGGGCAAACGGCACCATAAAGCAGCAGCACCGTGCAGAGTTTGCCTGCAGCCTTTTCAGGCCAGATACGCCAACAGGATGCGCGAACCTCCCACATGTGTACACAATCTGAGCTGGCAGCCTGTGCTACTGTAACTGATTTCCAGTACAGTGTCCAGCAAAGACTATAGAAGAAGTTTCCCTTATGAATGAGAAAGCCTGATATTTACTTTATAAGTGCTTAATAAATGTACTAAATTCTTGGGCTATCATGTACCATATAAGGACATAATACAGTCATAGTACATAATACAGTACCGTATACCTGAAGGTGTTGGGAGCTTAATTTGTTGAAAACGTAATTAAAAAATACCACTTTCTGTCATTTTTATTTTTTATTATTCCTTTTTTACTAGGGAATTACCACTAATAAGAAGCCCTCAGAATCTAAAATGTTCATGAGTGCACCTCAGGCCACATGCGCATTCAGCTGTAGAAAATCTTCTTACCAGCTTAACGAAAACAGTGAAATAAGAAGAGCAGGGAGGAGGACATTCCTCAAACTCAGAGCAGAGACTAGATCAGAACTCGATTTGATTTAAACCAAGCATCTGGTTTTGCCACATGTAGAAAATGACTTTTAAAGGGGTTAGTGAACATCACAGAGTCTGAAATGGTTCCCAGCTAATGCTGTCAATATCGCTAACTTGCTGACCATTGCCACAATTGAATCCATTTCTGACAAATGTATGCTGAAGTTGAAAACCTTCCCTAAAATCATGCAGTTCTCTGGTAGACATCAGCAGCTCTGTCTGTGAGACAGTCCTCGCTAAGCTGAGAAACAGGGGCCCTGTTTTCTCCAAGGTATTTCCATCACCTTGCTTTGGAAATTTGGCCAGACGAGTTAGAGTGCAGACTGAGGGATAGTGTCTTAAATACCTTCTGTCCCAGTTCATTTGAGACTTGAGAAAGAAATATTTCCAGGTGCTTTGACCGCGACATTGAAAACAAGCCTCGGTGCTTCTAAAAAGCATACCGAGAATTCCGAGGGTGCCTCAGCGATTCTGAAGTTCAACAATAGTGATGTTTATCTGCTTTGCATAAAATACCTGTAAATTTAGTTCATAGCCCCCTCTAGGAGTTGTCATTGGATCCAGTTTGCTGTGTGATTCGCGTGACAGCAGGCCAGGAAATGTGAAGTGCTTCCTGACGTTGATGGTGCCATCCTCTAGTGAAAGAAGCTTCCTACCAATAAGATCTCACAGCAGGAGACTTGTGAGCTCAACAGGAAAAACAGATTTTTTGTCCACATTTTACACCAGACAAATTTAGTCTAAAAACAAACATTGTTTTCTTTAGTTTGGCTTAAAAATCGTTGCCCAATTGTGTGAGAAGAGGAATTCTAGACTGCACTATTATAATTTATGTTTTTCACAGTTTACATACAACACAATTTTATTGAATTATTTCAAACTGATTAATTGTGTCTGCAGCTTTGTGTCGACAGATGTACACGGGCTGAATTCTTTAGTTTATGTTTCATGTAGCCTCTGCTATTTATTCTTTAGCATTGAGGTATGTCTCCTCTGGAAACCTGAAAAATACGAGTTTCAGTTGCTCTTTATTTTTTGCATGATTTTTCACTCCGCCGCTGCTGCGTTGAGTTCCCCACTAGGGCAGTGTGAGCCAGTTTAGAACCAGCCGGACAAATAACACATGGTGTGAATGCTCTGCCATTGCGTAAACTGGGCTGCCTCTTGCAGACTGGTCGGTGCCCTCAGATAATTATCGGTGTTACACACTCCTACAAAGCAATTCACACAGCTTACAACTTTGCCCTCTGTCTGTTTTTTTTTAAAGAAAGGATTAAGGATATAATCCTTCCTGGGCCTGTTTAATGCACTCTCCTGGTTTTTGCTTCATCTGAGTGGCCACTATAGTGACTGGCATTTGGAAAGGACAGGATAGTGGGTGACATGGACCTAAGCCACTATGGACTGGCCCATTCCGGACTGAGAGACCAGTTGCTCCATTCCCAGTTATGAACTTATAATTATAAAATAATCTCAGTTGGAGGGATAATTATATTGTATTAACTGAAAGAAAATCCTGGGTGTTTTTTCTGTCTATTATGGAACAAGCAGGCTTATTATTTTGTGCAATCATTGCGAAGCATTTGCCAACCTTGAATTTTATTAAGGTTTCCATGGAAATTTATTCCAGAAAAATATGAGTGGATAAACTGAATTGGTCACATACCAAATGGGGAAACAATTACACAAATAATTTGGAAAATGTATGATACATAAATACTGATATCTGTAATACCCAAGATTAAAATACAGGAATCGGCACTGATAATAACTAAAGCAGATGCCCGACGATTTGCGTCATGAGACATAAATCATGTTTTGTCACCAGTGTAAAAGCCTGCCTGGTGGCAAGGATCAGTCCTCAAAGGGCAGCACCCTGACCATCGGATAATGAGCACGCTCCTGAGAAACTCGGAGCCCCGTACGGAGCAGACATCTGCAACATGTTCTACATATGGCATCCATACTGGAATGGCCCGTGGAGGTATCTCTGTGTGGGAACCCCAAGCTAATGAACACTGGGCCCATGAGCTGAGGGGGTCTGGGGGGGGGGGTTGGGAGGGAGTGCTGTAATTGGACAAACTACTGGAGGGGGGATGGAGGAAACAGCCAAGGGGGAGGTATTTACAAAGTGTTTGCCAGACACAACTGCCCAGTGCAAGTGAGCTATAGCCCTGCAAGACGGGCACACAAGGGACTGCCTTCCTCCTCAGGTTGGTGAGCTTTCTGAGAAAGGAACTGGAAATGGGCAACACAGAAGGGGCCTTTGAGGGGATGCTGATTTGAAATAGAAGCTGTTGCATGCACGTGCATTAATATATGTTCATTCATTCCCGTTTGCCTTCTCGCTTCATTGCGCTAGGAGCCTTTACATTGCATGTATTCACAGCCGTGTGTTTCAGCTTATTCATGTTTCCAGCTTCCTTGTTGAATTTCTACCAGGCCAGCTCTTTTTTTCCTGTCTTCTAACATAAAGACCCCTACAGTAAGTATAGGAAAGAAATCCTGAGGAAGAGTGTGTGGAGGTTACTGACAAGGCTGCCTCTGTTGCAGTTGCTGCAGTCCTGTTCCATCTTCCCCATCATACTGACCATGCGGCTTCTCGTGGTCCTCTTCGTGGTCCTCTTTGGCTTGGCATGCTCCCAGGGGCAGGACCCCTTCTTCTGGCTGATGGCCCTGCGCAGCCGGGGTTATGGCCCCGGGGCACTCCAAGCGGACACCACGGGAGGAGACTGTCCGGCAATTTGTGACTGTCCACCCAGTTTCCCCGTGGCCATGTACTGTGATGACCGTGGCCTTCAGGAGGTCCCTTACGTGCCATCACGCATGAAGTATGTCTACCTGCAGTACAACAAGATTACAAGAATCAGGGATGACGCTTTCAGCAATGCTACCCGGCTTGTTTGGGTCATGCTGCACCGGAACCAGCTCAGATCGGACCAGATTAGCAAGCAAGCTTTTACTAACTTGAACAGCCTGGAGCGGCTCTACCTGGACCATAACAATCTGACCCAGGTGCCAGTAAACTTGCCCATTTCTATCAGAGACCTCCGGCTGAACAATAACAAGATTTCCAAGATTGAGACAAGCTCCTTTAAAGGAATGGACAATCTCACAGTGCTGTATCTTCACACCAATGAGATCCAAGATGTTGGCAGGGTCTTGAAGGATCTCACCTCACTGACCCTTCTTGACCTCAGCAACAACCACCTGAAGAAAGTCCCACAGGAGCTACCCAAGATGCTGCATCAGCTCTACATGGAGTCCAACAGCATTGACGCTGTTCCCGCCGACTTCCTCAGTGACTTTTCCCAGCTTCAGTATGTCCGGATGTCCCATAATGTACTGACAGACCGTGGAATCCCTCCCAACACCTTCAATGTCAGCGGCCTGGTAGAGCTGGACCTGTCCTTCAACAAGCTGGAGAAGATCCCCCCAGTCAGCACCAGCTTGGAGCACCTCTACCTGCAGGCCAATCACATCAAAGGTACCTCCATCCGCTCCCTATCCTTACTCCAGTTCCAACAGCTGAAAGAAGGTAGTGGGGAAAAAACATCTCACAAATTCTGTGGCATGACTACATCTACTGCTAGTGCTTGAATATCTCATACGTGTATCTGTGAGTTATCTGGTAAGGCTGTTTTACATGGTTGACATGAAGTAGTTTAGATTGTTTTTATTATTTTAGCAAACATGTAATAAATACATGTAGCATTACTTTAAACTAGAAATAATGTAATGCTGACGCAGGTCTGAAAACTTTACAGAGCATTGCATCTAGTGTTGCATCTAATTAATTCAACATAGTTTTATAGAAACCAGCACGCACGCCCATGAAATACAAACCAGTAGATTTTTTGATCTTTGAAAGCAGCTCTGCTATGGTGTTTGTGAGATCATATGACCCCTGTGTTCATTAATCTGCCACGTTTCATTGATTTAGCAGCGGTAAAAATAATACTGCCATAGCTTTCTCAGGTGTACAAAACTTTAGTATTTCCAGTTTTTACAATGCAGCCATGCTTCAGTCCTACTTGGAGAGTGCGTGTGGCGGCAGTCTGCATGCGGACACAGCACTTTGCAGTTCACGTAATCGGATAAGTGAATTATATTAAATACATTTAAATATTATATGTTAATCCAAAACTGTGCCCTTAAAAATCATCATCATATAGTAGTAAATAACGCTTAAATATGTTGTACTTAAGTTAATCATAACATAGTAAATAGTGAATGCAAGCAATCATTTTTCTCATATACACACACACACACACACACATACATACATAAATATGTATGTACATATGTGTCTGTATGTGTATTTATATATATGTGTGTGTGTGTGTATGTGTATTTATATATATATGTGTGTGTGTGTGTGTGTGTGTGTGTGTGTGTGGTTATACACTATTAAGCATAGTAACTGATGGCTGTGCTTGGTCCCAGAGTTCTCCCTGAGCAGCTTCTGCAGCGTGGTGGACATCATGAACTTCTCCAAGCTGCGGGTCCTGAGACTGGGAGGAAATGAGATCAGCCTGCAGGATATGCCCTCTGAAACGGGCCTGTGCCTACGGCGTGCCTCCACCATCGAGATTTAATGAGCCCCCAGCTGGACGCACAGCAGGAAGCAGCATTCCTCCCTCCTCGTACGCTGAAACGGCCAACATCGTCTGTGGCTCTGCATGAGTGTGACATTTTTAATGTAACTATACAAGCTATGAAACAAGTTTCCCACCATCAATTTGCACATCTTAAACAAGAATGTGAGGAACATGTTCTCAACTCAGATTGAGAAAAACATTGTTTAGTCTACAACATCAAACATATTATAGCTGTTACTGCAGACTGTTTCATTAAACACTTTAATAAGGACTGCTGTTGGCCAAAGCTACCCCTTACAAACCTGAAAAGAAAGACAGAGAAAGAGAAGGGTGTGTGTGTATGTGTGTGAGAGAGAGAGAGAGAGAGAGAGAGAGACCCTCTTGAATAGGCAAGCCGCAGGTACAGGATCTTATAGTCTTAAAGACACATAAGACCCTAAACTCTGGAGGTACATGACAACGGTGCTGCCCACTAAACCGCAATGCCGATCCACGCACATCTTTATTTACTATTTGGGAGTTTAAATTAGGATTAAAATGCTGTGAATATTTATTTAAAAGGAAATACAACCATTTGTTCATATCTTTATACCTTAAAAAACAGTAACATGTATGTCTGCCCTTTTGAAGTATGAAATGTATTAATCATGAACTAGCCTGTATTAAGGATTAGACCAATGCATATGTGAGTATTTTTTATGTAATGCATGTTAGATACATTTTTTAAAACCAGCCTATAGGTCAGAATTGATAGCTTCACTATTGTCCTTTGAACCTGTTATTTTGATTAAGGTTAACTTTTTTCTCATGATGTAAATGCATTGTAGTAATTGTTCTAATTAAAAGAAGACGGGAATGCATGTTTTAGAATGTTTGTAAGGCTACAGAGTACCACTGTGTTGAATGAATACAAATATGACATTCTTAAACAATACTAAAGAGGGGATGTTTTGATTGGGGTGGGGGGGGGGAACTGGTAGAGAGGACATTGTACTGAGAGTATAAAGCATGTTTGCTGCATGCGCTATAAGAGGATAGCATTTGATAGGCAGTGTGCCAGCTGTCAGGGGTTTGCAGTTTGGCTGTTTAAGGATAGAAAGACAAACAGTAGTTTTGTGAGTTGCTTGGTTCACCTGTCCATTCTCTGCAGAGTGCCAATTAAATCACCCATTTCCGTCATGAAGAATCTTGTTTTTCTACATCAATCGAATTGCTTAGGGTTTTAAATTCCTTTCTGCTTCTTACAGGAGTGCCTAATGCTCTACTCACGAGATGACAAGTTAAGGTCTTCTTTAACTTCCTGATGCTATAGAGAAAAGTTCCTTTGAATGGGTGTTGTCCTCTTATGGAAGAATGTGACAATGTCATTAGCGGTCAGGGCGGTGTGGGGAAGGTGAGGGTTGGAGAATAGTTCGCATATGTCTGGGGAGGTGGTGATCTCGTCGTGATAGTAACTGGTTTTAGCAGCAGTGATTTTGGAAGACAAGGACATGGGATTCATAGGCAGGAAGATCCATAACCAATCACATGTCAGCAGCACAATGTATAAAATCATTCAGATATAGGTCAGGAGCTTCAGTTAATGTTCACATCAAACACCAGAATGGGGAAGAAAAGTGATTTAAGTGACTTTGAACGTGGCATGGCTGCTGGTTCCAGACAGGCTGGTATGAATATTTCAGAAACTGCTGATCCTCTAGGGTTTTCACACACAACCATCTCTACGATTACCAAGCGGGCTGAAAAAGAAATAACATCCAGTGACTGGCGGTTCCTTGGGTGAAAATGCCGTGTTGATGGTGGAGGTCAGAGAAGAATGACCAGACTAGTTCAAGCTGATAGAAAGACAACAGAATATCCACTTGTTGCAACCAAAGTGTGCTGAAGAGCATGTCTGAATGTACAACACGTCAAGCCTTAAAGAAGATGGGCTACAGCAGTAGAAGTCCACACCAGGTGCTACTCCTGTCAGCTAAGAACAGGAAACCCAGGCTACAGTGGGTGCACGATCACCCAAATTAGACAATGAAAGATTGGGAAAATGTCACCTAGTGAGATAAATCTCGTTTTCTGTTGTGACATTCAGATGGTAGGGTCAGAATTTGGCATTAACAACATGAAATCACGGATCCATCCTACCTTATATAAATAATTCATGCTGGTGGTGCTGGCTTGGGGGATATTTTCTTGGCACACGTTGGGGCCCTTAGTACCAACTGAGCATGATTTAAATGCCACAGCCTACCTGAGAGCCAGGTTAGAGGGTATTGAGTATTCTGGTCTGGAGGGGAGGGAACAGAGGACAGAGGGGGAGAGGAAACAAAGGTTTGAGTGAATTAAATAAGTTGTGATCAGAGACATGGGTTACTGCATTGAGCAAAGAGAGACCAGGCAGTTGCTGAAAATGAGCAATCCTGTCCCCAGTTAACCACATGTGCCAGAAAGAGGTGATGATTGACCAGGCAGCAGATATCCTCAGGGTAGCCTCAGAGTAATGAGAGGGTGGCCAAGGCAGGGATGAAGTCAGCCTTGTTGTCTGTATACAGGCTGTTCCGCAGTCGTGCTTTTCCTCTTGGATCACTTGACGAAGGGTGTGGTCTAAGGTGTTATGATGCTTAGGGCACATGGATTACAAAAGCTTGTTTTGTCATAGGATCAGGGGAGGAACGGTTGTTTAAACCACCTGATCCCTTTGTGTCACTGGCTAAAAGAGTTCAGGTAGCACAGCTGAAGGTCAAATGCAAATTGCCACGTTCACACTGATGGAGCAATTGTGACCAATTTGTTGTGTCTACACCAAGGGGTGATATAAAAACCCTATGAGTTAAACAACCTTATTAGCGCAAGTAGCTGAACCGTATAGGGTTAAACCACCCTGAAACTGGCTCCAGTGAATTCTGAGAACAAAGGAACATTATTGTTGGGCCTTAGGATTAGTCTTTTCAAGAAAGATAGCAACAGAGGAGCTATCTGTGGTTTCCAATCCCACCCTTACACCGTGTTGTGAAAGGAGGCATTGGAACGCATCTGGTGGTAACCTGGGATGTCTCGGTCAGCCTGAAGCCACATGGTAAAACGTGCTATGGAAACACAAGCACTGTCTAGAAGAAAAATTCAGCAACCAGTGTAAACTGCACAAAAAAGTAGCTGTTGCACGCTAACAGTAGATTTATGCACTTAAACCGGCCAGATTTGAGTTTGAATTCATTGTTTTTCATCATGAGTAAGGTTTTCTTAGCTTCCTTTTCATACTGCCTGAGGTGTGAGAATAACCACCTCTGTCTGTTCTCGTTTCTTGAGCTTTGATGTACTGTTTAGCCCAGTGTTTCCCAACCCAGTCCTTGGGGAACCCCGGGGTTGTTAATATTAATATTCCCCTGGGCTGTTAGTCTGCTGGACGGCTAGACCAGTGTTTCCCAACCCAGTCCTCAGGGAACCCCGGGGTTGTTAACATTAATATTCCCCTGGGCTGTTAGTCTGCTGGACCGCTAGACCAGTGTTTCCCAACCCAGTCCTCGGGGAACCCCAGACAGTCCACGTTTTTGCTCCCTCCCAGCCAATCAGGAACACCGAATACCAGGTACAGGCGCGCTGGGGGCTGAGAGGAAGCAAAAACGTGGACTGTCTGGGGTTCCCCGAGGACTGGGTTGGGAAACACTGGTCTAGCCGTCCAGCAGACTAACAGCCCAGGGGAAAGCAAACACGCTCCCCCTGGAGGCACGGAGGCTAAATGGATCACCAGTCTTTTACCTTCAAAAGAAAAATGGGTTTTCCAGTTATCATTCGTGAGAGCAGCTTGAGACTTTTGAAATGAGTCTGTAGAAGGATGGACAGGGGAAAATAATTCTGCTTAGCGACTGAGAACTCTGTGGACCATTTTGTTCATGTTTGGGGGATGCTTAAAATTAAAACGTTTAAACTCCTAACTGTGACAAAATGCTAAATGGTATGCTTGAAGGCATCCTTCTTCAAACCCCATGTTTGTAAGCTGCCTTTGAAATGCATCTACGCCATCTACTGGTAAATCAAATATCTGTAGGTCACCCATGCATGGCTGTAAAACAAAGTAATCATACAGCCATTTTTTAATAAACAGCATTAAGGTCAGCACCTAATATTAGTTTACATTAGTTTTGACTTGAAACTGAATCTTGAAAAATATTTGCTTATGGTTCTGAAATGCATCAAAATCAAACAGATAAGAGCTCTCTGCAGATGTGGGTCATCACTGGTCACATGGCAGGATTGGAACTGATAATAGCAGATAAAAATAAGGGATGGAGAACCGTATAGGATTTAACCAGCTGAGAGATTACAGAGATAGAAACAAAGTGGACAGAAAGAACATACAGGGTGTTTTGTTCTGCAGTGTGACTGTCACAGATTGGATCGTTACCACATGGTATGTTTATGAAATGCTGGCAAAGTCACATTATATTGTGAACAGAATCATAAGCACAATTGCTGATAATTGAATTGACCTGCCAATGTCAACCCTATAATATTTGTACTTGCATTGGTTGCTGAGTGGGGAGATGACACCGGGAAGTATTAGGGTTAATGACAGTGTTTTCCCCGTGCTGCATTTGTGAAAGTGAAGTGATGGTACCATTTCACTTTTATGATGGGGGTGTTTGATTGGGGGGTGTCTGATGGGCAAAACCAAATTGAAATGGGGATTATTGTATGTTATAATGAAAATTGATATTTTAGTCTTCTGTAGGTTTTATTAATACATTTAAATAAAATAGTATTTTAGAACTGCACATTTTAGAATTCCTAATAAGGAATATTTTGTATTAAGAGTGTTAATTGTTTGTTGGGTCACTTGGTCCAAGGTGTGGGGCTCAAGTCTATAAAGAGCCTGTGGAGGCCTTTACTGGGGTGGGGAGTGTTGTACCTTGTGTATGTTATTACTGGTGCAGGGTCGACAAGACACAACCTGCTGGGATGATTATTCCTGGTTCACTGTTGCACCTTTCCAGGAAGACTGAATAAAATTACTCACTCACACACCTTTGTTGCCTGTGGTTTTCAGAGCCTCTGACCTCTAAGCCATTTGTAACAGTGACCAAAAGCCATTTTGTGATCCTGAAATGCAGTCAATGCATGCGTCTGACAGTTAGGTTTCGTTCAGTATTACTCTTGTGTCCGCCTTACGAGGACCGTGTTCATAATGCCAGAAAAGCAAACCTTAAATTGAAAAGGCAGGTAAACTGAAAATGTGTTAGTAGCAAATATCTGTATAGTGATGGCTGTGGGTGAGATTATAGGTGAGATTCTACACCCCCCTCCCCCACACCATCATGCCCTTGAGCAGCAGAAAACAAATGTTGCCAATTTTGTCTTTTATATGAAAAACATTTCAGTAGCACAGGCTGCTAACTAGCTAGCTCGCGGCTGATTGTTATAAGATGGCGATTTTGCCATAGCCAAATATGCATGCTTGCATATGTCTATCTGTAGATCCAGAAAAGGTGCAGTGCGTGGTGCTGAACGAGCAGCGACTCATATACAGAAAAAGCGAGGCGGTGTCGCTGCTCAAAGGCGACGAGGGCAAATCGTTTGTGGTTGGAGGTGTGGGCGCGAAGTCATCTTCTGCTAATCAAACCAATGTCAAACTGACATGGCCCTCCGTGTTTTTAATGACTTCCCCCCTCGGCAGTGTGCTAACGCGGGCAATTAAGTGGCTGCGGCTCTGCGGTATTTGGCAGAAATATCGGTGCGAAGGAGTTAAAGACAGAGGCGCCTGCAGGGGTCAGTTATATGTGTAGGGGTGGCCGTTCTGTACCGTACCTCTTCTCTGGCTCTGCTTAGAAAATAAAATGATCCATATTTCATTATTGTTAGATCCTATTTAGGGTTAACATTTAGAGGTGCTGTCCATTTGGCAACATGTATAGTTATACAGTAAAGTCTCTTAGTTTGTCTTAATCCTACTGTTGATATGAGTCTTTATCCCCCACCTGTACCCTCAAAAAATGCTCATCTAATCATTAAATATGAGCAATGGGCTTCGTGCGCGTTGTTGTAAATACCATGACATGTTCTTCTTGTGATGTCATCAACCACATTTTCCTAACCAGCAAGCCTAAAATACACACTCCCCATGTAAGTGAAACATGTTTTGACAACAGACAATGTGATGTAGTCATGATAAGATATTATATTCAGTTTAACTTTATTATGATTTGAAACAACTAAGGAAAACTGTAAACTGGACTTGTTTGCTGGAATAGATGATTTAGTGATAAAATCTGCCCTGCATTATATATACAGTATATATAAAAAATCCATAATGACTAATGTTAATGAGGTGCCTGATGAAAAGGTCTTCAGTTCTCATCCAGTGACAGCAGTGCTGTGATTCTGCTGGGTGGAGCCGGTGCCTTAAAAAGAGTTTCCTTTGGCAAGTGTCCTGAGAAACTACGGTGACCGTCCGCAATGACGAAGAGGGGCCTGAACTACTTCTCATACCTTATATTTAAAAACCCCGACAAAGAGCGGGTAAGGATGCTCGCTCTTTATTTAGTTTTAATAAATAGAGATGGCGCACAGTCAAATAACATGAAGAATCACTTTTAATGTACAACTGTATTAGCTATAATGCATTAAATGTTTTTATTTTTTTATATAAATTTTCAATTGTGTATGAGTGTTTAAATGTGTGCATGTAAATGTGTCCTGCAATGGATTGCTATCCGGTCGATGTTACTAATATATACAAATATTATTCTATGATAAATAATACTGCATCCATAACACTGTCAGAGTTTTTTAAAAATTGTTATCCATTCATGCCAGCTATGAATCTATGTTCTTGTTTCATACATGCTTCATTATGTTGGTATAGTGTAAATGTAAATCTCTCTGTCACACACCAGTTCAAACTGCCTCTGAACTTCTGTATTCCAAATCAGCACCCTGATGTTCAGAATGGTGCCTGTCAGAAGAAAGACGAGAGCAGCAGCAGAGATGAGTGTGAGTGCAGTGTGCTGACTCGCTAGCCTCGGGCCTCAAAGTTGTTTTGCACTCGACACGTCTCCAAATTAAATAAATAAAAGGTCTTGAATCCGATCTTTTCTTGAAGTTTGTGGTTTTACTTAAACTAAAACTACACAGAACAAAAGATTAATTCCTAACTACTACTTTTATCTATTAAACAAAGTGATGTGACAGTCAAAAGACTGTAATGCTTCTTGCCCAAAAGCTTCTTCAGTCTTACGTGCATCCTTACGCTTTTACACTGAACTCGGCAGCCAATCAAATTGGATCTACATGTTACAGCACAAAAAATGGCTCTAACAGATGAGAATGCGGAGAGGGGAAACTGGACGAGCAAGCGGGAGTACATCCTGTCCATGATTGGCTACGCGGTCGGCCTCGGTAACGTCTGGAGGTTCCCCTACCTGGCTTACAGAAACGGGGGAGGTAAGCTCCCTCAGGTATCAGAATATGACCAGGATAAGTGACTGGAAGATGGGTGGATGGATTGATGATAATTTATTGAAACAAACTTTGCTATGTCATCTGAAAGAGTAACATGTTTGCTCCCTCAATTAGAGGTTTTTAGGATAATTACTTTATTTTAGGATTAAGCTGGTTGCTATCTCTAGTGTACCCTGATATTACAATGCACTTCCAATGCTGTACTATGCTGCCCTCCTTATATACATGTTTGCTGATATATTCATTACCTGTTACAATCGTTTACAGAACTCGAAGTTTATACCTTGCCATATTTATATTTGTTTTATACATTTGTTTTACTGTTAAGGTATTGCACACTTGTGAATTTGCACATTCATACTTGAAGATATATTGTCTGTTTCATATCAAAAACTTTACGTACATATACTTTTAATTCTAATGTTATTCTGTTATTTTATTTTTTAGTCTACCATTGTTCTATGTTATTCTATTATTCTATTATATCTTCTATAGTTCTATTGTATATATTCTGTTAACAATATTCTATTTTTGCATCAGCTCAAGGAGTCACAAGACACTCATTATAAATGTACCTTTGTATACTATCATGACAATGCAGTTGAATTGAATTGAACTAAAAAAAAGACTAATTACAGTCCATTAAAGGGCAAGGTCTGCTAAAAGTCCTTCTCAGCAAGTGTCTTCCTGTAGGGGCCTTCCTCATCCCCTACTTCATCATGCTGATGGTGGCTGGACTGCCCCTCTTCCTCATGGAGTGCTCCCTTGGCCAATTCTGCAGCCAGGGGCCTATCAACGTCTGGATGGCCGTACCCATAATGCAAGGCGGGTGATGAAACTGGACCATGTCATCAAAGTGTCCTGCCATCTTGGTGTGGTTTATATTATATTATCTTAATTGCAGTGTGGCATTCTGTAATTCCTATATTTTTATTTTTTTTAACAGGTGTGGGGATCACGATGGTGCTGGTGAGCAGTTTAGTAGCAATTTACTACAATGTTATTATAGCCTACAGTATCTACTACATGTTTGCATCCTTCCAATCACCGTTACCATGGAGCAACTATGCCATTTGGTCAGATGAGAACTGCAGCCTGACCCCTAGAGGTAAACCTACAAGTGACACCAACTGCATAAGACAAAGACATATGCCCAGTGCTGTGTAATCCTGTACTACGCGGGGCAAATCCAAGGGTCTCCTGGCCCTCAGCAGAGACCGAAGATGTTTTGTTAACCCCGATTCATGCACATTGCAACCTCAGATGACGGCAGCAGTGTGGTGAACATGATGCGGACGACTGAGCAGAACACCACCTTTCCAGGAGCAAATATCAGCAGTGCACCAGTGCAAAACCCCAGCGAACGATACTGGAAGTAAGTGCCAGTTATCCTGCCGTAGTGGTTTTGTGGGATTCGACCACAGGGTGTGTCGTAACCAAATCGACTTACATAGCCCCAGTTTTGAAATTACTGCTCTTTTTGATGGGAGCTGTAATATCAAACTGTGACGAGTTCCTGGTGACTGCTTCTGGCTTTGAAACCCTCCATCCATCCATCCTTCCATCCACTTTCTATAACTACTTACCCAATTGTTATGTTTACTCTGCATCTATGCATCGTTGAAATGATGTTATAAAAAGTGGTTTAGCTATCTTTGTAATTGCATTTGGTAAATGTGCAGTGACCAAATACAACATAGAAATGCAGCCGCAGCATTGAGTTGAACCCCTAATCGTCTAACTGGTTCTGTAACTGTTCCTATTAAAACTGGTCCAGCAGTGAATGAGACTCTTTTTCGTACGTTACGACCACATTCAAAGAGGCCTAGATTGGACAAACCATTCACATCACACTGACTTCTGGCCTTTGAAATTCTTTGAATTTCTGATTTGCCCACGTGAAGGAAATCCCACCTCATCAAGGAAGGGGTTGGCTGCAACTCTAAATAAAGCAAAAACAGCAAGTTTAGGAGGGTGTTAATGTCATGCTGGAGAAATTTATTTTGGTGTGGACTTGGTTTAAGCTTTAGATTTAAGCTGGAGTTTTAAGGACTTTGTTTATGATGTTGTTACAAAGTTGCGGTTTCGGTTTTTGCCATTTGAATTTTGTATCGCTATATTTTGCTTTAGTTTTCATAACATGCAGAGGCGGTGGATACTTTGCCTTGTAATACATTTTCCCATGTTTGGCTAGTGAGAGAGGCTTGTGTTTGCTTTATATAGGGTAATTTGTTCACTTAGTCATGCTGTTTTTGGCACTGCCTCACCCTGAAGTCACTTGTGGTTGTGGTTTTTGATATTAATATTATGAAGTAATTGTGCAGGCAGGATATTCATTCAGCAGCTTTATGTTTACAGCCTGGCCCCCCCAGACACATTCGGGTCCATGACGCCATTATAAAAACACTTTGTCCCTGCAGTGAGGTGGTGCTCCAGCGTTCGGGGGGCCTGGGTGAGACTGGAGAGATCGTGTGGCCCCTGGGACTATGTCTCTTGCTCGCCTGGGTGCTTATTGGAGGAGCCCTTTACAGAGGCATTAAGTCCTCTGGGAAAGTGAGTATTTTACATGGGGCACTTTGCAAATACCGACGGAATCATTGTTGGATGACGGCTAGGCTAATCCCCATATGAGAGAAAATGTTGACAATTACTACAAACAAATTACACTTGCCATACTTTTCCATTACAAAACGGGGTGGTGAAGTGATTAGTCATTCTTGACACAACACATCACAGTAACAAAACGTGTGTTCTGAATTAACCTGTACAGTATGTGACATCATGACATAGCAGGGGGCAGCTAATTCAGCACCCAGGGTGCAGTACCCTGCTGGTTTGGGATTCGAACCAGCACGCTTTCAAGTACAAGTGCATGTCCCCAACCATTAGGCCACCACTGCCATAGAAAGTTCTCCTAGCACTATGAAAACATTTTTGGGAAAAAAAAAGAGATCCTCAATTCCGTGATCATCTAAGCAAAATCTCAGGTCACCAAAACTTCACTGAAGGCATGGTTGCAAAGAAAGTTTCACACAGCGGGTGACACAACTTTACGAAATTAACATTATCATCCAACATTCGATATGAGTTACAAGATTGTTATTTAATACATTATTATGATGCTAATGTTAGATGATGGAATCTGTGCTGGTTTCAAATGCTGTTCAGACCTCCAACAACTTTAAAAGGTTACAAGAACATTGTTTGAGGATGAACTTTATGATTGGTTGGTATTAAGTCTGTACAGTCAAATTCTCCCTCATCTTTGCTACCTGACAGGTGGTGTATTTCACTGCAACCTTTCCCTATGTGGTTCTCTTCATACTTTTGGTGAGGGGACTGACTCTGGAGGGAGCCAGAGATGGCATTCAGTACTATATTGGCTCCCAGTCCAATCTCACCAAGCTAATGGAAGCAGAGGTCAGAGAACTTTCATGTATCCTATGTGACAGAACTTTAATGTTAACCTATAAGCTTTAGTAATAAAAAAAATATGTGCTTATTGTATACTTATGTTGTTTTGATGCTTGTTATGTGTAAAAGTCATATGCAGATCCCCTAAAGACAGGGTTTGCAAACTCTCACGCTTCTGGTGTGACACTCACGCTTTCAGAATCTCACTCTCACACAGGAAGTCTTATGGCATATTGTTACTATTCCATTATCAGCCTTTAACTAGCTACATCCAAAGTGTTGGGGTACTTTGCCAACCCTACAGACTATTTACAAGGTAATAAAACCGTTACATACATGCATAAATGCGTGTGCAGACTTGTCTCAAATTGAAACTCTCAAGCCAGCCAGCTGATCAAAGTTGGAACCTTGTAAGGAAGGAGTGAAATCATGGTGTAGTCAACTGAAAACTGCAATTTGCAGCAACAATAACCAAAACAAGCAAGGAATCAAACAAATTAGACAGTGTGAGTGTGACAATCAAGTGAGCATGAGTACAGTCTGTAAGAATATGAGTAACCAGGCTAAAGGAACGGCCTCGTTTTTGTGGCTGTAATCACACAATATGCCGAAGCAGGCTGAGTGTTTATTCTGCACCAGGTGTGGAGAGATGCCGCCACGCAGATCTTCTACTCTCTCTCGGTCGCCTGGGGAGGACTGACAGCCCTTTCTTCCTACAACAAGTTCAAGAACAACTGCTACAAGGACTCCATCGTCGTCTGCCTTACAAACTGTGGCACCAGTATCTTTGCTGGTTTTGCTATCTTCTCCATACTGGGCCACATGGCCCACGTGTACGAGAAGCCAGTGCCTGAAGTTGTTGAGTCTGGTAAGCCCACCAAGACATGCGCTCTTAGTATATATGAGGCTCTTTATTTTGACACAGCCCACCACCATCCTCAGGTAACTAAATGATGTTTCATGTTTAGTAAATATGGTCTTTTGCTCTTGATTCCTTTTCACACCAGAATGTGATCCGAAGTGACATCTCATAATGTCCAGATGGTCCCCCTGTGTTCTCCTTCCTTTATATGGTGATGCTATGTATCCCAGGCTGTGCCTCTTACTGGAGCTGTCTGCTTTCTTGCTCCCTATGGTTTCTTCCTTCTTCCTTCCTTCCTCTGTCGCATACTTTGCCCTCAGGATCCAACCTCTAGTCAGATGCTTGTTAGTCAGATAAATAGGTGATTATTTATGTCTCTGTGTGTTTTTTTGCTCTCAGTTTCAGGGTATTAAAGTAGCTGCTCTTTTTGTGTGTACAGGCTTTGCCTTGGCTTTTGTTGCCTACCCAGAAGCCCTCTCAAAACTCCCCGTATCGCCATTATGGTCCATCCTCTTCTTCTTTATGCTGCTCACCCTTGGTTTGGACTCACAGTTTGCTAGTATAGGTGAGCTTTGTGGTGTCTGCATTGCTACGTCAGCATCATCTCTTGCTGCATTCACTAATTTATCAATGGTCATTGTAGCAGACTTTTGCAAAATGAGTTCAACAAGTTAACCACGCATTAATTTAATTAAACTTCCAATGTATAAGGCCTTTGAAAAATCTTAACTTATGGAGTATAATCGTACAGCATTTTTCTTAACATAATTTATGGTACAAATTGATTGTTTTATATGAGTTAAGGAATACCAAAATAAATTATTGGGGTTATATTCATACATTGAAAAATTCCTTTTTTCTCAAAAAAAAAAAAAAAAGCTTTAAAACAGTAAATAAAAACGTACATGTGCTCACTAGGGAATGTGTTTAAAATAACTGTGTCATATGTTCCACAGAAACTATTACAACTTCCATTCAAGACGCTTTTCCGAGGCTCTTCAGGTCAAAGAGGTTCCACATCACCGTAGCAACCTGTGCCATCCTCTTTCTGATTGGTCTGCCTTGTGTCACCAGAGTAGGTAGTGCAAAAATTATGGGCTGGCTGTTATTCCCCATCAGATGCATGGTTTTTCCTAACAAGAACAATAACATCAGCAATCACAGTAATGAAATGCTATATATGTGTACATTATATCAATATGTCCCAATAATTATGGCAGATGTCTAATTTGAGCATGTACTGTGTCTTTTAGGCAGGAATATACTGGGTGAAACTGCTAGATCATTTCTGCGCTGGCTGGATACTGCTGGTCACTGCATTGCTGGAGCTCATTGCATTGTCCTATATCTATGGTGGATTTCCTTTATTTTAAAATGAAATGCAAGTATCTTCCATGTTTTCTGCTCTAAGTCTGTGTCTAATCCTGCTCATTTCTGTAGGGGCAAACCGGTTTATCAAAGACATCGAGATGATGATCGGGACTAGGAGCGCCCTCTTCTGGCTGTGGTGGAGAGCCTGCTGGTTATTCATCACTCCTTGCGTGCTTTCAGTGAGTTAACCATTTTCACGGCTACATGTGTCGTCTTTTTCGTTATTGATTATTCAGCAAATAAATACAGGACTTTTTGAATCAGTGGCGGGGTTTACCACCTCTCAAATCACAGATTTGCTTGGGGCCAAAATGAATAGTCAGTACTCTGGGGGGGGGGGGGCAAAGTGACTTTTTATGTGGAGCCTCAGAAACAACAAACCCACACTTGGTCAGAATGATCTGGCTTGTTTTCATTCTACATCCTCTCTCTCATAAAATTCTGCATGGGCTTCTCCAGGTGATTCTGGTTTGGTCATTGTCCAGCTTCACCCCCCCGACCTACGGCTCAGTGGTTTATCCCAGATGGGGGTTATCCCTTGGGTGGTGCCTCCTCACATTCTGCCTTATTTGGATCCCCATTGTATCTCTGTGGAAGCTGTGGAAGGCTGAGGGTAGCCTTTGGCAGGTAAGATAAGATTTTATGGCATTACAGTTGGATTTTACTAAAATGATGGACTCTGCAGGGATGGGTCAAACTTTTCTCAGGCATAGAAAAAGAAAACAAAAGAAAATGACCATGCATTTTGTCAATTTATCTTTAAGGACTTTTTTAAAGGTGTTCCTCGGCTGATTTTTTTAGTGGCTAAAGATCTTACCCGTGGGTTAAGCATGAAGTAATGCGTGTCAGCCCAGTGGCTCGGGGGGATAATGCCTTGTGGGGTGGCAGTTTATAGCTCACTCGGTTTGTGTGTGGAGTTTGCATCTTCCGTTATGGACTCCTAGCATCATATCTAAGGTGTTCCCCTTCCTTGTGCCCAGTACTGTCTGGAATGACCCCCCGCCATGGCCTTATACTGGATACGTGGTTAGATGATGGATGGATAAAATAACACAAACTAATCATATGAAAACAACCAACAATGTTGCATGTTTCCTATAGACTAACCTGTTGTGATAAATCAGACAGTCATCTGTATGCATTGAGCAGGTGAATACTTTGTGTTTTGTAGCGCTGTAAAGTGGTTTGTACCCCGACGGCCAAGTGGGGGCCCTACCTGGAGATCCACCGGACTGAGCGCTATGCACAGCGGCGTTCCCTGCAAATGAGCCCCAGCTTTGAGATGTCTGCTTCCTCCAGAGTTAGCAACACCAGCTGTGGCCTGGCCACTCCATCAGAGCCTCTGAACTACAGCACATTATTTTGATTTTGATTTTT
>JAODLD010000151.1:132946-150455 GCA_026781065.1 Mormyrops boulengeri | reverse complement strand
GCACCAACTCCAGTTTGAGAGCTTGTCAGCCTGAAGGTGTGGCCATAGGTGGGGAAGCCAACCAGAAGCTTGGAAGCAGGGGCACCCTGGCTCTTCCAGTAGTTCATGGCGTAGTCCTGTAAAGATACTGGGCAATGAGACATATGTAGCTGTATTTTCTTACTTCATTTTACATTTGCCACTGGTATGAAATACTGGAAGTCTTCATAATCTCAGCTAAATGGACACTTACCATGTTGAAGTAGATGTAAGCACCTTGGTCAGCAGGTCCCTTGTAGAGGGGGCTGTTCTCACCAGTTTGTTGCTCCCATGATCCATGGAAGTCATAAGTCATGACATGGAAGTAGTCCAGAACCCTGTGAAAGAATTAAGAGTGCAAAGGTGTGTGAGGCCTAATACGAAATCAGCTGACATCCAAGTGATTTTAGTACCTTCAGAGAGAACTCACTTTCCAATCTCGGCGATCTGGTATCCACTGTCGATGGTGCTCTTGCCAGCAGATACAGCAGCAGTCAACATGAGACGGGGGCGGTTGGTCTTCTGACCTTCAGCCTCAAAGGCAGCCAACATTTCCTGACAGGGGAAAGATGGTTAACGGAATGTTATCAGTAGGTTCATTAGCAATCTGAACATCATATCTTCCTGCCCTTCTAAAGAATGAGAACGCATGGTGAATACATGTTTTCCAATGCTATGTAAATGTCTGTAGCTCCATGTTTGAAGCCACTGTCATACCTGGACCAGCGTGGTGAAGAGGCCCTTGTCCTCAGGAGGGCTACCTCTGGATCCGGGGTACTCCCAGTCAATGTCAATGCCATCAAATTCATACTGCCTCAGGTATGCAATCACAGAGTTGATGAAGGTCTGGCGGTTAGCAGCACTGGCCACCATGGCATGGAACCTGAATGTAGAAGAGAGGGTTAGATTCCCACGGGGGGTGGGGGGGAGGTCACACTCATTAATCCGCTTGTGGGAGAAAGATTGTCAGTGATGCTCAAAATTACTTTGCCGTCCCGAAGTTCCAGCCACCAATAGCCAAGAGGTTCTTCAGCTGGCTGTTCCTGTTGACAACACAAGATGACATTGAGTCATAAAGTGATTCACAAAACATCACAGAACTTCCCTTCAACAAGGTCAATCTTGTGGTCAGTTACTAATCATATCATGCATTAATACAGTATGACTTATGAATTGTGCTGCATGCAGAATTCCATCATGCTGCTTTTAAGTTCTCATACAGTATTTCATTAATTTTCTCCAGTGACACTCACTTGTTCTTCAGGGCCGCAAACTCATTGTAGAGCTTCACGTCATCCCATTCGTAAGGGGCAATCTCGTTGCCGTTCATGTTGGCAAAGGCGTAGATCAGGTGGTCACAGAGACATGGGTCCACTTGGTTGGGGAAGACCTTGCCAGCTCCCGGTCTGTACTGTGCCCAATTGGTGAAGTAACAGGACAGTATGTAGGAGGATCCTGAGGCCAGGTGGTGAGGGAGAGAAGGTCAAAAGCATGGTCAAAAGCAAACAAGTCCTGAAATCAAAAATAAATGTTTCTATCACAGTCAGTGATGTACTGTGTCAGAGATGGTGTTCATTGTACCAGAAATACATCAGAACATACAGGTCTTACCTAGCTGCACCTGCAGCAGGAGAGCCAGTGCTGTAAAAAGAGATACAAAGGATTCACTGTGTTGGCTGGCTTGGTCTTTTACTTAAAGATTATAGTCCATCCATATTTTTTACATTATCTAATAAACATACATGTATATGTAATGAGTATATAAAAGGTGCAGGAAGTAACTGCAAAACGTTGGAAACGTTGGAAAGCTGAGAGAAAACCTACTTATAGCTACTTACCGGCGAAACCCAGTAGCTTGACCATGTTTGCCTCTGTACAGCAAGCGGTGGTGCCTTTCTCCTTAAATACTCCCCATTGGCCATGTTTTCTTCTAGTTTTTCAAGTTTGATGTTTATTTTGGCTGTGCCACAATTTTATACTCACTGTGAAACTTTCCAGAAAAACAGAAGTGTTTGATCTGGATCATGTTTACCCATAACTTTAGTATGTATGCCCTTCAGAGAAAGGCAAGAGGTTGACACTGCAAAAATAACACAAGCACTGAAGGTCAAACTCAAACTACCCACATACTGTACAGTGCCTTGCAAAAGTATTCACCCCCCTTGGCATTTTTCATGTTTTGTTGCCTCACAACCTGGAATTAAAATGTTCCTTAATCATATTTTATGTGATGGATCTGCACAAAATAGTCTAAGTTGGTTAAGTGAAATGAGAAAATATATAAATAAAAAAGAATTTGAAAATTGGCAATTGCATATGTATTCACCCCCTTTGCCATGAAGCCCCTAAAAAGTCCTGGTGCAAGCAATTACCTTCAAAAGTCACATAATTAGTGAAATTGTCACGCCCACAGGGGCAGGACAGACCAGCAGCAGGCAATCGTCTGCGATGACACGCAACACACGTTGCAAAGTATTGTTGCCATTTTGAATGAGCCATACTGAGCGATTGCTTGTCTTTTGTCTTCCCGGTCTACCCCTGCTTCTCGCCTGCTCGTTCTGCCCGTCCGACCCGCCTTGCCTGCCTGCCCGCTCCCATCTGCCCTGCCTGCCTGTCTCGTCTTGCGATCCCGACCCGTCTCCATTGCCCGTCCTTCCCTCTTGTCGTCTTGTCCTGTGCCTGCCCGTGGGACTGACCCTTCCGGCCTTCGACCTCTTGCTTCTGCCCCGCCGACGATTTTGGATTGTGGATTTGGTTGTACTTGATCGCAGCAATAAACCCTCAGCCTCCCGCATTACGGGGTCTGCCTCCTGTTTGCCCACACAGCGTCACAGAAATGTCCACCTGTGTGCAATCTAAGTGTCACATGATCTGTCAGTATAAACACACCTTTTCTGAAAGGCCCCAGAGGCTGCAACACCACTAAACAAGAGGCATCACACCATGAAGACCAAGAAGCTCTCCAAACAAGTCAGGGACAAAATTATTGAGAAGTACAAGTCAGGGTTGGGTTATAAAAAAAATATCCGAATCTTTGATGATCCCCCGGAGCACCATTAAATCCATCATCTTCAAATGGAAAGAACACGGTACCACAACAAACCTGCCAAGAGAGGACTGCCCACCAAAACTCACAGACTGGGCAAGGAGGGCATTAATCAGAGAGGCAGCACAGAGACCAAAGGTAACCCTGAAGGAGTTGCAGAGTTCCACAGCGGAGACTGGAGTATCTGTCCATAGGACCACAATAAGCCGTACACTCCATAGAGCTGGGCTTTATGGAAGAATGGCCAGAAAAAAAAGCCATTACTTAGCGTTTAAAATAAGAAGGCACGTTTTGAGTTTGCCAAAAGGCATGTGGCCGACTCCCCAAATGTATGAAGAAAGGTGCTCTGGTCAGATGACACTGAAATTGAACTTTTTGGCCACCAAGGAAAATGCTATATCTGGCGCAAACCTAACACATCTCATCACCCCCCAGAACACCACCGCCACAGTGAAACATGGTGGTGGGAGCATCATGCTGTAGGGATGTTTTTTATCAGCAAGGACTGGGGAACTGGTCCAAGTCGAGGGAAAGATGGATGGTGCAAAATACAGGGATATTCTTGAGCAAAACCTGTCAGTCCGCCTGTGATTTGAGACTGGGACGGAAGTTCACCTTCCAGCAGGACAATGACCTGAATTATACTGCTAAAGCAACACTCGAATGGTTTAAGGGGAAACATTTCAATGTGTTGGAATGGCCTAGTCAAAGTCCAGACCTCAATCCAATTGAGAATCTGTGGTCAGACTTGAAGATTGCTGTTCACAAGCGAAAACCATCCAACATGAAGCTGGAGCTGGAGCAGTGTTGCCTTGAGCAATGGGCAAAAATCCCAGTGGCATGATGTGGCAAGAGCATAGAGACTTATCCAAAGCGACTTGCATCTGTAATTGTCGCAAAAGGTGGCTCTACAAAGTACTGACTATAGGGGGGGTGAACAGTTATGCACGCTGAAGTTTTCTGTTATTTTGTCCTATTTGTTGTTTGCTTCACAATAAAAAAAAGAAATACATCTTCAAAGTTGTAGGCATGTTCTGTAAATGAAATGGTGCAAACTCTCAAACAATCCATTTCAATTCCAGGTTGTGAGGCAACAAAACATGAAAAATGCCAAGGGGGGTGAATACTTTTGCAAGGCACTGTACCCATGATGTACAAGAGGGAGACAAAAAAAATGGAAGCAGCTAAACATATATCAGGGATGTAATGGGAAGTAGGGGCAGACTTTGTCTTCAGAACTGCTTCGATCCCACATGTAATGCTTCCATGTGACTCCCGTGGGTAACATATTATATATGTTACCATGGGTTTTGAGACCTTTTACTGATTTTGTGAACAATGCACCTGCATTTTGATGACTGGCTCTTTGGCCTGTACTGTTTGTACTGTATGTTGATGCTTCCATGTCCCACTCTCGCCAGTGTGGGGAAGCAATTAAAAAGGCCAATAGGATGTTAGGTTACATCTCTAGGTGTGTGGAGTTTAAGTCAAGGGAGGTGATGCTACGATTATGCAATTCCTTGGTAAGACCCCACATAGAATATTGTGTGCAAGCTTGGTCACAATACCTTAAAAAGGACATTGCTACCTTGGAAACGGTGCAACATAGGGCAACAAGAATGATTCCTGGTCTTAGAGGAATGTCTCATTATTAGCTGAGCTGAATCTGTTTAGCCTCGAGCAAAGGAGACTAAGGGGGGACATGATCCGGGTATATAAGATTTTAACAGGTCTGGATGCTGTTCAGGCAAATGGCTACTTCAATATTAGTTTAAATGCTAGAACTTTCTTTACACAGCGTGTAGTTAGAGTATGGAATAGTCTTCCTGTTAGTGTAGTGCAAGCTAAAACCCTGGGTTCCTTTAAATCTGAGCTAGATAAGATTTTAACAACTCTGAGCTATTAGTTAAGTTCTCCCCAAACGAGCTTGATGGGCCGAATGGCTTCCTCTCGTTTGTAAATTTCTTATGTTCTTATATGGGGGATCCAGGACCCTCCAGATCCCTCTCAGTTTGAACACTGATCTGGACAGGATGTCAGTCTTCAGGAAGCACACATATACACGATCAAAATATCAGTCCTCACTAGGGCTGCCACTTTCAATCTGAAGAAATAAGCACCCCCACTGAAGGTGCCCCCCCCACCAACCACTAACGGGACACCTCCCCCGGTCAATGATGGTGACAATTTTCGCATTCCATATTGGTTCAAAGTGGGACACAGCATTTTATTCTTCAGTACTCCAACTCTAATCCTCACATTTGCCAAAACACTTAATTGCATGACTGCACTGATGTTCCTTTGCCACAATAAAATAAATCTGAACAAGAAAGTATGTTCTGATTTACAATATATACACAGAAATAACTTTAATTAATACAGACAGTATTTACAAATCAAATTATTTTTAAATAGTACTCTTGCCTCATTCCTTTACAGTAATACCTTTACAGTAAGGAATATTGGCAGATAAGTGAATTTAAGTTGCTTGATGACAGTTATTCCCTTTCCTGTACCCACAGATTCCAGTATGGGCTTCAGACCCACACGACCCTGCAAAGGACAAACGAGTATTGAGAATGGATTGATAGATAGAAGTTCCTTGTCAGACATGTATTTGGACTGCCACACTTTTTTGGTGTTACATGGAAATGTGACGATACATTGTCATTAACTGCTTTACCTGTTGTATGCTATTTTGGGTTTTGTACTTGTATGTCCCTGAAATGGTTGTGTTTTAATCATTTTAAATCCTTTCCCTGAGTTAAACCATATTTTGTTTTATTGCATCAATTAGACACCAGGAAATTATATAGACACATTTGTTTTGACTTCTTTCCTTTCCCTACACAAGCTGTAAACACCTCAAAGTTCAAAAAGTTTCTGTGAATCAGGAGGTTAAACTGCTTTCATTTCCACCATTTAATGAAAGGTTCTGCTAAAGGTATGATAAGTAGATTAATATCATTCATTAAACAAAATAATTATGCAGACCATACTTCACAACACATGACTCATGGCACAGATTTGGTTGACAAAGGGCAGCATGGTCTGAGTAAGTATCTGGAAAATTTCAACAGCAATGACTTTAGTTATGTAAGATGAAGGTTGTTTTTAAAGCTCTGTCAGAAATTCCAAATTCAGGGAATAATATAATTGAGGGAAGTCTTGTGTTTTCTGGTGAATTACACAAGTGAATTATACAGAAAATGTCGGCTTATGTAAGGGTCTATCCTGTCTGACGTCTACCTGATTATTCTAATGAGTCATGGTCGGTAATGCATTCATTATTCCAAAGTCGTGAAAATAATAAGAATATCATTATTATCATAGGAGGAATCCCAGGTCATTTCTTTTTCCATGTCACTAAAATTCATTTCAGTTTTTAGTTGGATTTGTTTTACTCCAGATTGATATATTTTTAAAAAGTCTATTTTAGAGTTCATTCATAGCAACTGGGCACACATGAAGATTAATGCATGACTTTTGGATCGACAAATACAGCTAGAATACAAACAGAATATATATACAGAGAAATATAGTGAAAGAGGCTATGAAAGTAAATAACCCTTATATTAACGTTCCAAAATATTGTCATTTTTCAGTATACATGTTGTTAACTTTTTTCCTTTAATGGTTACTTTGCATACACAGAAAAGAAGCGGAAACTTGATCACATCTGTTCTTTTTTTCTGTATCTGGCAAACATGCAAAGGTGTTTCACTGTTATGTAAGGATTTATCTACTTTGTTATATCATTAACTTCAATCATATATTTATTTAATCCAAAAAACACTATGTGACAGTGAATGCCAGTTGTATAACACTTCAAAAGCTAGATGTTTTTTACACTCAGTGCCTCTTATTACTATAGCACAGCAATACATGTACAAACAAGAGTACAATGTGAGTACTAATGTTTCCCAAGTCTGGGCGCTCAGATGCCACCCCCACTCTCTATGTGCTAAGTGGAGCTTGTGTGTTCTCCCAGTTTGGTTGCCTCTAGGTGCCCCAGTTTTGTCCTGCACTCCATGAACATCTCCAAACTCCCCAGAGAGTATTACTGTGTGTGTGTGTGTGTGTGTGTGTGTGTGTGTGTGTGTGTGTGTGTGTGTGTGTGTGTGTGTGTCTCTTTCCTGAGAAGGAATGGCATCCCGTCCAAGGTGGACCCCAGCCTTATGCTCCGTGCTGCCTGGGACAGACTCCAGCAGCCCCACAACCCTGAAAGGGACAAGTGGATAGAAGATGGATGGATGGATGGACAGTTATTGTGTTCTCAGGTATGAATTGAGTCCAAAGTGTTAACTGTAGACATACATTAATTAATTCTAATAATTTTAAAATCAGTATAGCCCGAGATGACATAGGGGAGCTTTTGGTTGCTTTAGAAAATGTAGTAACATTAAAATAATGTATCTGTTACGTCATGTCTGCCTGACCCTCCTGTCTCCTCCCTCTATTGACCCTGATGACCCTGTTGCTTGATGCCCCTAATTAGTCTTTGTTTTAAGTACCTCGTCAGCCTCAGTCTGGTCACTGATGTCGCTCCTGTGTCCTTCCCCATACTAGCCTTCTTGTTTTGATCCCTCGAGCCTCATTTGTTTTCCTCCCTCCATTCTGTTAAATAAAACCCCTATTTGTCTACCAACTGACTGCCTTTGAGTCCTTCGTCGCACATGACAGTATCAAAAAATATATTGAAAATGTGGACACAAAAGTAACAGACTTCACAAAACCCACATACAGCGAGTGCATTAGCACCAGAACACCAGCAGGTGGTGCTCCAATCTCCACTTCACAGTGTTTTACATAAAAAAACAAGCCACAAATAATAATGATTCACCATTATATATATGGTTATTTTATATGAACATTTGTTTGACCCATGAGTTGCTTGTTATTTCATGAGTCTCATTAATTCAATTAAGAACATAACGATACATCCACTTATTCATTAATACTTGTTGAAAATTACTAAATAAGACAGCGGGTAGCATGAACGCAAAGTAGGTGCACTTACTTAACAAAATATTTTAAATGGGAAATTGCATATTTATATATTTTACTTGTAGCTATATATTTCTGGAAACTGAGTTTGTTATTTAAACTCCAATGTAATGTTTCAGCCAACAGGCACCATACCATGTCATCGGGTTTCTCTAACTCTTTATTTGACGGGGCACAAATAATGTAGTATTATGCTATTACTTATGTATTAATTAACCACAAACTTAATCTCAATTACATACCGAGCTCATGTTCATTCATCATTAATGAATTGTCACACATCTTTTATCTCAAGCAATTACTATATTTGTTACTATATCTGTCAATTCAGTAAAACAAAGGGTAAGGAACCACGACCCTGGAGTGCTGATATCCAGCAAGTTTTCTATCCTACCTGGTCACTGATGAACCACACATGTTCTCAGGCAGATATTAATTCATCAGGTAGGATATAAAACTTGCTGGATACTGGCACTCCAGGATCAGGGTTGCCTACCCCTGCTGGAAACCTTTGAGAACTACTGAAGGAACTACTAAATAAGTACTGAAGGAACAAATAATGAATAACACATGTGAAATACTGATCTCATGTTTGCTCATTATTAATAAATCATGATGCATCTTTTATCTCAAGTAGCTACTATATTTGTTCATGGTTTTTACTTCAGTAGTAACTGAGCTACTACTAAGTATTTGTGCCCCTTCAAAGTGTTACCAAATCGGCTACTTAAGCCACTTAAGGTTCATTATCCCATATAATGATATAAACGTGCAGAGGAATTTCACTGCTCTTAAGTTCCACAACGTTTACTTCAATGGAATGTTTGCTTAGAAGACACTTAATAGTATCAACATTTCTAAAATAGTAGTCATGAGTTCAAGGCTGGTAAGAGGCTAGCCTTACCTTTTGTTTAATGTATTTTGGTTTTATTTTACCCTTAGTGTTTAGTATTGTTTTTGTATGTCTGCTTTGTGTCCTTGTTCTACCACTTTCCTAGTTCTGTACTTGTTAATTGTAAGTTACTCCACCTGTTGCTTGTTGTTTCATACCTTTGCTGATTGGTTGGTTTTGGTTATGTTCCACACCAGCCCCTTGTTAGGCCTTTTATCTGTGTAGATTTAGGGGCCTGCCCTCATTCTTTTCTTTGGTCTGTCATTGTAGATATTACTGCTTGCTTGTAGCTGTACTTGCTTGTTTGTAGTTGTGCTTGTTTCCCAGTCTGCTCCCAGTTTTTGCTCTGTTCCCTCGAGTGTTTATTTTATGGTTTCTTTGGTTTGTTCTTTATTTTTCCCATTCGTTTTTGACACCTCATGGTCCTTTTTATTTTGTGGTTTCCCCTTTGTTGTTCATTAATAAACCCATTTTGTTGGAGCCTCTCCATGGATCGTTCCTCCATTTCCGTCCCTTCACCTTGCCCCATCGTAACACTGAGGAGCCAATGTCACTACAGGGTCAGAATCAATTGTGGATTTGAGTCACACATGCATATTAAACTATTATAGTAATAAAGTCATAAAAGACTTTAGACCATCTGCCAAACCTTCACCCTTACCAATTATAGAAAGTTAAGGCCCATCTGATTGCATAAATTTTTATAAAATGTCTCATAACCTTTAATTGTCCATATTGACACTAGAAAAGCCTCTCATAGGAACTGGACATATGTTTTTTGTATTTGGCTTGCTTTTAGTTAGTTTTCACTTTCAGTTACTTTTTTAGTTAATGTTAGTTTTTAGCTTTTGTATTTGGCCTTCAACACTGGCACATGCACAACTCACATCCATAGTTGACTTAGGGGATGTTTCTCAATATGCGTACTTGACTGTACAGTGGTACCTCGGCTCATGAACTTAATTCATTTGAGGACTCAGTTCGCGACCCGAAAAGTTCGCAATCAGAATCAGTTTTTCCCATTTAAAATAATGTAAATTCATTCAGATAATACATTTATGGAAGGTGGGCAACTCAGCATACGCTTGTTGGCAGACTGGTCCCTCTAAAGACACCAAAACACGGAACAGAACCACAAAACATCCCCCCCAAAACAACTAAACAATTAACATTAAAAGACTGAGTATGAGTATGAGTAAGACTGACTATGTGTGAATTGAGAATATAACACTTAAATAGGAGTTACGTAATAATTTATGTTATTCATAAAGTACTGTCATTTTATGTATAGATATGTGACTGTTAAAAACCATCACAAACATGTTTATCAATCACTGAAAGGTATCGCTATAACAGAGCGTTCTGTGTCTATTTTTTTCTTTTTTCAGATATTCAACCTCTGAAGAGATATAATAAAGACATACATCTGCAACAAATTTTTTATACATTCCACAACCGTTCTTGGGCATAATGTACACTTCTTCGCGTCTCGGGTGGTTCTTTGGGGCGCTTTCTGTGGACCCTTTTCGGGGATGTTTGTGTGTTTGCAGCCTGAAACACGGTTCGCGAACCGACACAAAAATTTTTCTAACATCTGGTTCGTAACCCCATTTGTTTGTGAACGGGACTGTTCGTGGGTTGAGGTACCACTGTATATGTGTTCTTTTGTATCCATTTTACATCATCTTCCATTGCCGAGGACCAGTTCCAATACTCAAGAATAGAAGCACAGAGTATAGTAAAAATCCCCAGATGGCGTTCTTGCCCCACCCCAAATATAAAGGGTGCATCGGTTGCATCTTCACCAAATAAGACCGATTCCATGATACAAGTTTGTTCTTGGGAGGCAAGTTAGCAAGACCAGGCTTCTCAAGACTGCAAGTATGATCTTTGCATTTTTGGTATTGAGAACCACCCTCAGATCCCGTAGTGAAAGCCAGAATGAAAGTTTTTATGACATATTTTTATGACGTCTTCTGAATGTCCAATATTGGGTCCTGCACCTGTCTTGCATGTCCACAGACACCCAAAAAAATCTCCTAGCCAGAAGTTAAAATATTTTGTAGCATATATACCTCCAAGAGGAGTCATAGTCAGATGCCCAGATACTTAACCTGATTTGCACATCATGCAGACATACAGATATGGTCCTTGACTGACTGCTGCAATATAGACACAATCTACATGTCTGGCAGACATCTCATGTTTGCTAGGTTAATACCGGGATGACAACTCGGACTGGATTGCTAATACTGAAAGTGCTCCGTGTTTAGTTAAAGAAATGAACACATGTTATGTGAAGAAATGAATGCATGTTAGAAGTCGAAATTTAACTAAACTGTTTTGCATTACTCAATGAGTATTTACAGTGTGCATTTTCAGTGCATGTATCTTGCGGCTTTATTAAAATTCAGCCTTTCAGGACTCTTTACTGCAGTGTTAATAACTAGGCAACTCAGTTTCTATTACAAAATTCATACAACAGGGTTCAAATACACAAAAGTAGCTTAACTAATTAATTGTTGTGAAAATCATTATCATTCAATGTTTCAAATCTTCCAGTACCTTATTTAGTACAGGGTTGCATGGAACTGATATCAAGCAGCATCTTTTTGATACTTTTTTTATAGTTATAAATAAATTACATTTTCTAAACCAACCAATGTTTCAAAATGCTCCCCTAAATTCTCTATGGACGTCTTCTCAGGCTAAACTGATCAAAAGTATGCTTAAGGTTAGTCTGCAGTTAATGTGGGGTACATACCGGAGGAGCCATCCATCCATATTCTAGCCTCCTGTCCCGGTCAGGGTCGCAGGGGAGTCTGGAACCTATGCCAGTCTGGGTCGCAGGGGGCTTGGAGCCTATTCAAGGCAGTACAGAGGGATTCTCCCTTGAAAACATGTACAGGTACATACACCAGGTACATACACTTCGGGCAGTTAGCCCTATACTTACATGTGTTTGGATAGCAGGAGGACACCAGAGGACAGTGTAAGCCCAAATCACACAAAGAAAATATGCAAACTGTACACTCACAGAGCAGACGTGGGATGTGAACCCCCATCCATGGAAGACTGCTGCGACAGAGGTACCCATGAGCGAACCTTGCCATCAGAGTCGCTGAACCACTCCACTAATGCAACACACTATGTTGTAAAAAGAGATGGACACTAGTAACCTGTAACCACAAGGTCGCCGGTTCAAACGCGGCCTCAGCATGGCTTGCTGAGCATGGCTTGAGCAAGACCCTTAACCCCCAGCTCCCTGGGCGCCACTACAGGTGGCAGCCCTTCGCAGACAACTTACTCTACAAAGAGCAAGTTGAGGGAGGCGTAAAAACAGAATTTCCCCATGGGAATCAATAAGTATCTATTATTAATAATAATAATTATTATTAGAGGGTGCCTGTCTGTCTGAAGAGAAGATAAAGCCAGTATGTGAGAAATCTGCATATTTTACATGAGGGCAGAAGAACAAGGAGCCTCTGTATTGTGTTATTTTTCAAGGCAAAACACACCACTGCCTTGTTTATATCGCACAGACGTCGGTTATCGAGGTAAGAAGCAGTAATACCTGTATTGCAGTGGGGGCTTTAATTAAACATAATAAACTAAAGACGTTGACAAACATTCGAAAGGTGAAGTACTTCTGCAAACAACATCCCCATCTTTTTCTCTGGAAGGACACATAACAGTGTTATAAACCAATATGCGGACCCAGTTAAAGATAAAACTTGCATTCATTTATTTATAAATATTACAGGCATGACACTGTAATTCGACCCCTGTCGTACAAATCAATTCAGTAAACCGGAGTGTAAATAAGCAGCTATAAAAGGCAGAACAATTTCCACTCTGTTTACAATAGTTGCTACAGGTATGAAAATATGATGTTGAATCAGGAACCGATTTGCATGCACACATTTCCAATGCATGGTTTTACTGTTTATAAAAAAAAAAA
Organism: Mormyrops boulengeri; assembly: GCA_026781065.1. Lineage (NCBI taxonomy): Eukaryota > Metazoa > Chordata > Actinopteri > Osteoglossiformes > Mormyridae > Mormyrops > Mormyrops boulengeri. The sequence continues at coordinate 137,531 of JAODLD010000151.1, read as the reverse complement.
ATTCTGTAAAACATGCATTTAAACATGGCCAACATAGTATATTTTCCTGCCTGCGGATTTCTTTAATGGGAAATGACATAATTTCCCCACAAGGCAGAATACTAACACATTTATAATGATGTGTCTGCGGGCACCTGAAAAATTTCTCTTTTCTTTTTTGATGTTACAAATCAAGTCTTTATAAATCAGTAGTTACAAACTGAACATTTGCGAATTATCTCCCATATGTCATACGCCATCAGTTTAAAAAGGGGTAAGACAAGCAGTCCTATCAGTTATATTGATTAATAGCAACCCGGGATTTGCACATTAATCTTCAAGATGCTACTGCTGAACACAGATTACTCATAAGCACTGCATGCTCGCCTCCCCAATACCCCCATAGACACAAAAACTTTGTGCAAAAAAGGCACCTGGCTAAAGTACTGTAACCCAAGCATGAGTCCAGCGGGCAGTTCAGTGAAGAGAGGCTGCTGTGTGCACAGGACACTGGGAAAATGACTCTCTTTGGTGTACTGATGAACCAGTGAATCCCAGGAAATGGCGTAAGTAAAATCTCTCTAAAATGTGAACAAAGACACTTTTGGTTAAGACTTCACGCATGCATAAAACAAAGGAACAGGCTGCTTTAATTAAAGCGAAACTGACACAAAACTCTGAGGTTCCGAAGAAGCGTATTTTAATTCTGCAACATGCTGTCAAGCTCATGGGGGAATCTGAGTCTTCTGAGGGATTTTAAATATAAAAGGCTACAACCAATGGGAATATCATGTAAAAAGAGGATGCGGCGTCAGCAGAATTATCTGTACACTTCAAATTACAATGTGCTGCTAACTAAGCTCAAATTTCTGGGGGACACTTTAAATGAATCTCAAACATTTGCCAGCCATGATGAGAATGGTAAAGCATTCTTGATCGAATGCTCTGTTTTATGTGGTTTACATTTATTGGTGCACTTATATGTATCTAAGTGCATTTTGTGTGTCTTTTGAAATATCTTTGAGGTTAATTCATTATGGGTATAAAATTGCTTTTATATAGAGGAAATACAAAAATCTCTCTCTGATCCTATGAACCTACAATGTATCATCGTGAAGAAAAATATATAAGGAGCATCATCTTTCAACTATATTTGAATTAAACACACAGAAATACAAAATGAAGAGTGATGTATCACATGCAACTAATAGGATAAGATGTACAACAAACAATTTCATTTGCAAGTCTTCATGCAAATCTAAACACACAACTGTGAAAATATGAACGTGAACCTATCAGGCTATACTGACTTCCGCCGTGACCGGTGCAGCCTTTGGCAGCTGCCCTGCCCTGGGGAGATCGTGCCACTGATGGGTGATGACTGAGCTGTGGGTTCCCGGGAGCTCCAGGAACCGGCACTTTCCATCCGGTAGGCCACTGAGTTGTAGTAGACAGCACCGCCCTGGTGGCCATGGCATGAGGGGGTGGGGCTGTCACATGCACCTAGCTGGGTACACATGCACGGGCAGAGGGAGCAGAGGCCCTGAGTTGCAGACCCGGGGTTGTAGGGCCGGGGGACACTGGGGCTCTCCAGGTCCTCGGTTGGTGAGGGGATCAGTAGGTTGAGGCGGCTGATACCTTCCTCCATGGGCAGGAAGAGGTTGCTGCTGCTGCGTCCATCCTCGGCCACACCCAGGGCACCTCCCCCACCTCCCTTCCTATCAGACAGCTGCCCCCTCCCCCTGCAGCCATCGGCACGGCTCGCGTCCTCCGAACTCACGGTAAGGAAACGGAGAACCACCAAATTCAGGAAAGCCCCGATGACCGTCAGCCCCACCAGGATATACAGGAAGCTAAAGGCTACATACGGCGTCTTCTCCTGCAGGTCTTCCTTCTTCTGGAGAGCCACAAAGTCTCCAAAGCCGATGGTAGTGAGGGTAATGAAACAGTAGTAGTAAGCGTGGAAGAAGGTCCAGCCCTCAAAGTGAGAGAAGGCAGCAGCCCCCACGCATAGGGTCCCAAGGCAGGACAGGAAGCCCACAAGCACCATGTTGCCCATGGATACGTTGGTGTTCCTCAGCCCCAGACAGGCCTTCAGCCTCCGGAGTAGGCAGCGCATGATGGTGTTCATCCGCTCCCCCAGGCTCTGGAACATCACCAGCGTCAGCGGGATGCCCAGCACCGCGTAGAACATGCAGAACACCTTTCCGGCGTCCGTTCCCGGTGCAGCGTGGCCATATCCTGCACAACCACAGCACGGCACAGCTTTTGCAAACAATGCCTCACTTTGGCACCTCTATTTCACTCCGAATTTTAATTCTAGTTTACTCCTTAAACACATCTCTGTATGGGTGTGTCTGTATTTAACCGCAATGGGGAGCATTTGCGTTCAGTGTGCAGTATATTGTCATTTTAAATGTTACTTCTGTAGCCTCTGAAGACGCTTTTTTTCTATCAAATACGTGTCCATATTCGTATCGCTTATTTGACGCATTTTACCCATTTTACAGTTGGATATTTCCCTTAATCAGTTATAGTAAAAACATCTCACACAAAGATACACCGGTAAAGCCCATCCATCCATCCATCCATCCATCCATCCATCCATATCCTATACCCGATCTTGTCCTATAGCAAAACTCATCGCAGGGGATATTTATGCGCATCTGTGCTCCCCCAATTTTTGCGGTATTAAGTAAATATTATATGTAAATTACACTACAAAGACGTACTCTGTACTGTGACAATAAAGATTCTTATTTTAAGTAGAGCATCAACTAGCAACATTCAGAAAAAGCGATTTAATTCCCGGTATCTAACAAGTTCTCCGACAGCACTGAAAGCGCACGCCACCCTGGCACGGCGCCCCTCCGGCGGCATAGTAAGTGGGTGCCCGCTGCCTGGCACCAGCCCACTTGCCTATGGTGGTGATAACAGTGATGGCAAAGTAAAAAGAGCCGGCGAATTTCCATTGCCTGCCAGCCCGGTGCGGCTCCGCCTGCAGCACCACGCGTTCCAGCTCCCCGTAGTCTTGCTCCGTGAAGCCGTATCTGCGCTTCATGTCGTCGCGCTTGCGCTCCAGCAGCCGTTTTCTGGAGCTCTCCGCCTCGGACTCCAGCGCGTCGAAGACCGCGGCGCCCACCAACAGGTAAGAAAGCATGCAGAGGATGAGCGACAGCGTCCGGGCGTCCTGCCTCCTCATGATCGCTGGAGAAGCTGCGCCTCCCGGCTCATCTGGCTGAGGAACCGCGGAAAAATACTCAAGGAAACCTGGGGCAAAACACCTCATAAATCCACGTATATTCTGTTAAGAAATCTGTGGAAATGAGATTTTACCTTCTTTCCCGACGTTTGACCAGCGGTGTCTAAGCGATTCTTCCGAAATCCACGCCTCTGCAAATTCAGACTTTTTTTCTTAGTGTGCAACCTGTGCATCCGCATGCGATCATCTGTTATCCAGAGATGCCAGACATACCTCTCTGACACTGAAGTATATACAACCGATGCTCAGTCTTACTGAATTTTATTGGTTTATTTGCGCTTTACTTAACTCTTGTACGTACAGTACGACCGGTTACATCACAGCTCATTGTTTGACGCGGGGCTTGTCACTGAGGATCTCTTCAGTGTCTGAGGAGTTCTGCGTGTACGATGCTGATTCAGACCACAGGAAGGTCCGTCACTGCCCAGCACAGGTGGTATCAGTCCGTCACTTTTAATTTAGGTGAAGAAACAGTTAAATCCTTTCAGCAAACATGCACAAATTACAGCGAACATAAAGCACTCCTATTTTCTGATCTAGAAAATTGTATTATGGGATTCATTGTACTGTAGATACAAAACAGTACCAGGAGTTGCTGAACCAGGTGGCTTAATTTTATGACCAAATATTTCCCAATAAACTATACCATGTGAATATCAGTAATATATTTAATATGGGCAGCACAATGAATGCATGACCAATCTAAATCTCTGAATCACATGTGATTCTTGCTTTCGCCACTAGGCTCCAGGTTCAGCAGAACCCTGCATTGGATTAATGCTTGCATTGACAGATACTGTACTGCAAAGGAATCATTTAAAAAGACAATTAGCAACAGAGTTACACTAGGAGCATCATCCACTGATCCAACAGTCCATGTTCAATCATAGTTGGGGGGTGGGTGTGTCTCTGTGGGTTAGGATGCTGTGTTTGTAATGAGTAGATCTGTGGTTCAGATCCCTGGGATAGCAAAGTCATTTCTCCATTGAGCCCTTGAGTGAGGCCCTTAACATCAGCTGTTACAGGGACAGTCTGACCCTGCCTTCTCACTTGTATGTTGCTTTTTAATGCTAAAAAAATGTATAAAGTTTCAGCTGGTGCTAGAAGTAACAGGTATATCATTTGTATTTCTGTACTGGAATGAGCAAGATCCTGCACAAAAGGTTACCCACGAGGAGAATATGTGAGGAGTGTAGTATTTCAGACTTTTTTTTGGATGTGTTCTGTACACATTGCACAGAAAATTCATGCCAAACACATTCTGCTGTAATGTAATTAGCTGAATCATCCTTCTGCCTGTAGTGTTTGGGCCTGTACTCTGCCCCGGGGATCAATGATCGCTGT
>JAODLD010000151.1:72282-122948 GCA_026781065.1 Mormyrops boulengeri | reverse complement strand
CCCGGCCGCCCCCCCCCCCGCCCCCGCCCCCCCCCCCCCCCCCCCCCCCCCCCGCGCGGCGGGGGCGCCCCCCCCCCCCCCCCCTCAAGATAACAACGCTCCCAGATGGCAGAAGAATTCAGTTCCCATCCTCTGAAATGTTGAAAAAACAGACAATGGTGTCTAGCGATCATCAACTTAACATTGTACCATAAGAAAGGCAGTGAACAGCCAGCGCAAAGCCGTCGCCCTTTATTTGGCTGAATAACCCCGTCTGGCAGAACCGCACCTTGCTTTTCCTCCAGAACATTCTGCTATGTGTATTATCTGCACTCAGCAGGTTCTAGACTGTACTGCTTGGGGGGGCGTGAGAGATGGAAGGACCAGGCAATAAAAGAAGCACACCGTGGAATAGGATATGATTTATTTATTCATCATTGAAATGCAACTTTACTGTGAGATGTTCAGAACATTGCAGATATTGCAGATTCTTGCAGATTCCACCCCTCTCCCTCAAACTGGGACGTCTAAGCTTAAATAAAAAATAATTGATATCTCCTGAAGAATGACAGGTCATATTTGAAAGATTAGACATTCATATATCATACCATGCTTGCAAATCCACAATACTGGAAATATATCTTCCTTCTGATGAGCATTTTGTTATTGTTAATGATCAATTATCTTGTATTACTTTTCTCTACATTTTTTGTCCAGTGTTCTGTTGAAAAAAAGTTCTTGGGTGTAGGCTAGCAATATGAACAACGTTCACGTGACATTAATAATAGGAAACATCAAATCCCTCAGATGAGAAATGGCACCCAACAGCGGTAGGTAAAGATGCACAGGCACGCTGCAGACATAAGGTTAGTGAAAGAAAGCATACTGTATGAGATCTATTACAAAAATGGTGAATTCTGTTCAGAGGAAACAGCGAGAGCTCCTCCGAACCATGATGTAATCTGGAGGCAGATGAAGTGCCATCGGGGGAGTTCTGCAGTTTGAGTCCATTCTGAGAGGGAATTTGAGGGTGTTCTGAGGCTGATGAGAACTGAGACCGCTACACAGGCTGAGGTTCATGTACGTATTTGTTCATAGCTAAGTACCACTCAAGTTCCCCTTTCAGACTACAGTAAAGAACAAGACAGCAAGTCATTAAGTGAAGGAACTTTTTAAGGGCCGGGGATTTCTTTTGGTCATTTGACAGTATTCACAAACACCCTGGAAATGCTAGACAACAGTATCACAGTATACATGAAGCACTAGACATCATTACTGCATCTACGGAACTCTGTCCTGCTTAACAACCTGCTTAATTAAAATTCCCTAAAGCAAAAATGCTTCAGATGGTCAATTATTAAACACCAGACCAACAATTGTAGCTGGCACCAAATAAAGAATGCTACTAAAGGTTCCAGAACATTTCATAAATGTGGCAGGGGTATTCTGTTGAAGAGAGCCTCAGATTTGTGCTTATAGCCTCTACAGGTCACCATTTCACTTCAGTGCCCCCTTACTTGGACATGAGACCGAGCACACTAATGAAATACTCGGCACCTCTGCAAGCCCAAATACAATAATTTCCCTGGCCTTGCATCGACGTCAGCCATAACTAGACCTGTCCACGGCTCCACCATCATATCGTGCTTTAACCAGCTCAGGAAAGAAAATAACCCAGATCCTTCAAAACCTTAATGAAACAAAGATGCACATCTATCACTGTGTATCATTTCTATTTCGGAAGAATAAGAAAATGTGCAAAATTTGTGTAAAAGAGGTATTTTTATTTTTTAATTTTGGTCAATTTTTATTGTTATAGTCAGAATATACCACTATGTGTGAGGGACAAATCTTCAGATAATGACTTCTAGGAGTAAAATATCTCCAGCAGAGAGCACATAGCTTACGGGCTTGTGTAGTCATGACCAAAAGGTGAGTTTCTGACCTTGAATAAGGCAGTTATAAGCTTCCGGAAGACTGTTAAACCATCCAGCTGCAGATGTTGGTGATGTGAGCGTAGCAATTGCACAGAGTTTAAATATTTGGTTAAACGTGCCTGTTAAAAGACCAAGTTTACAACAATAATACGACAGGTGTCCTGGAGACGTGTTTCACATGACACAACACACCTCACCACTGTTACTAAAGCTCTGGTCCAGAGTAGACAGAGGACACCCAGTGACATTCACAGCTCATGCAAGCAGTGGCGTAAAATCAATTATAACCATACATAAACATTCATATATACAGTTATATAATTGATAATATCTCTTAAAATGCTACATGCACTAGACACGACAGTGTTTCATTTAAAATCCAGGCCAATGTCATGTGAATCAAACACACAGCAAGTCTTTTCTTTGTTACTGTGGACAGAAAGTATTACAGATGCTTTGCAGAATGGTGTCATATGTAGTACACTGTTGCTTAGCCATTTAGGGCTCAGGAGGTTACCCCCATGCATAGAAACACTTTGAATTTGCACTTTTTTCGTCTTTAAATTGCACTGTTTCCCAACCTGGTCCTTGGGGACCCCAGATGGTCCAATGTTTTTGCTGCCTCCCAGCTCCCTGCCAGACAGTCCAGATTTGTGCTACCTACTGGGACCCTTAGGCTTAGCATGAGACAAGTGCAGCTGAGGCTCCTGCAGTACAATGAGGCAGCACAGCTCACTTCTCACCCGGACCAGTCACATGGTGCACATCCTCCATAAAGCATGCAGTGTCATTGCCTGTGTTGCTCGGGACCAAAAACCGCTCGTCTCCAGTGTGCCTCCTGCCTTGCATTTATGCTGCAGTTTTAAAACATGCTGTCCTTCTGCGCTGGCCATCACTTGGAAGCCCCCAAATATAGGTTTATATATTCTTTTTAGCCAGTCTACACAGAACATGAATTTAATGGATGAGAAAGATTTTAAACCTCTGCCACTGAGAGACAGATGCGCTGAAAAGTAACACTGTAATTCCAGTGAGCACTTCCATAAGAAGCAAACGTATTGCGACAAACAGCTGAACATTAGCACTGTGTATTTCAAGATGATTAGGTATTTCTCAATTTTATTATGAATAAATGGAAAACCATTACTGTTATTATGTGAGCATGACCCCACAATAAACAAGTTTAGAAACATGCATGCTGTGATACAAAGGATCCAAGGCAAAATGGCAGCTCCTGGAGCAGACAGATAAAGATCTGCTATGATATATTAAAGCACAGGCATGAAGTAATGTAAATGGGATGTAGTAAAAACCACCACAGAGTGGTGAAAAACTGTGAAAAGCTCAAAAACGAAAAAAAACTCAGGGATTAGTTTATGTGACAACATGACTTCTGGGCGATGCACTAAGGGATTCTGGGTAATGAGCAAGCATGGGAGTCTTTTTATTACAGTCAAGTTAGTTAAAAAAAAACTCCCAGCCAATGGACAAAAAGGAAGGTGTGTGCATTGACAGTGTCTTTAAGGAGGAAACAGGGGAGCAAAATAATGCAGAATATCAGAAACAACTGGTTCATCTGAGTACTGAACACTAACCAACCTATTAATGTACACTTAAGTCATAGGCGGAGTTTGATGTTTGAACTTCGAGGGGCTAAAAACCTGCATCCTATTGTTTTGTCTACCTATAAGGTACCAACAAACCGCTCAGGCAAAGTAAGAAGTCCCAGCTTACTGCAGAACAGTGCAATGCTGGTCTTGCCAATTAACTGGATTGGAGGGGGGGCACTGCCACTCCTTGTCCCTCCCCCGAAACTCCATCCATGACATCCACTAAGAGGAATTGATCTTTATAATGGTCTACGACGTCACAAGATGGCCTTCCTCTTAAACATGCGTGAAATGCGCAAATTTTGACGAATTAAAATCCCGAATAAACAAAAAAGCACCACTTTGAACAAAAGTGCAAAAATTATTCCTTGTTTTTCTGTTTGGAGTTGATCATAAACAACGATTTTTACTTTCATTTCTGCCACCGGGATTCCACTTTCGGTTTCTGTTCTGAATCATGAGATCGGGGTGGGGTACATTCCTTTTCAGGTTCTTGTCCCTCTGGGTTCAGTACTTTTTATGCCCAATTCGTCACCCATTTCGCCTTCTCTGAAAGGGCGTCGCGGCCATCTGCTCGAAAATGTACCGCTGGTCGGACGTGGAGGACGAGCTGGAGTGCGAGTACGACTCGACCTGGGAGGAGAAATCCGGTGACAGCGGAGACGAACAAGCCGGGGAGAAGGAGACAGCGAGGGGTGACACCGCCGGGGTGTGTAGCCGCCTAATGAGCCAGAATACGAATCGTTTTATTTGTCATGTACGAAAAACACATGGGATTTGTTTTGATGCAGGTGCTGGCACGAAGTGCACTGTTAAACATACCGTCAAGACAAAAATACACAAAATAATACATATAAAAAAAATGAAAAATAGAGGTAGACGAAATGCTAATATAAATAAACAAATTAACATGTAGACGCATAAATAAGAAGGAGACAACTAGATGCGGATAGGGTGACCACCTAATCCATGTCAGGAGGGACACTATGAGCTACTTCAGGTTTTACAGACTACTTTAAAATCGAAAGACTCCCGTGCTTGGCTAATTACTTCAATTCTTCTTGTGCTTTTACTAGTTTATTTCATTGATTAAAAGACTCATCCAGTTGTTTCACTTTAACATCAATAAGAGTATAACATTTGTTGGCCTACAGTTGGTGACTAAATATGAAAAGGTGTATGTATAGGTTTCTAAGTTTGGTTAAACGGTTTGCTGAGTATCTTTATTGTTTCTGGTGGCCCCCAAAAGGGTTTGCCTGGTGGTAATGGAAATTAAAGTGTCTCATTCTGTCCGATTAAGACATCGCCCCCAGCGCTGCACTGGAGTCACACTGGAGCCGCCCTGGAGCGCTGACCAGCCAGCGGGCAGGCAGGCAGTGGCCCCAGACTTTGTTTTAGGATGAGTGCCTTAATTAAGTAAAAAATAAAAATAAAAAATTGAATAAAATTAAACAAGGGGTCCTTGGTGGGTGGCGCTGGGGGGGGGGGGGGGCAATGGCTCTTTGCGGGTGCATACACAAAGACACACGGAGCCGAACATACACACCGACACACGGAGCCGAACATATACACAGAACTCCACCAGTACTGGATTTTCCTACTATTGATACTGTCTCTGCTATTTAAGGATTTAAAAATCATCTTATTGTCATAAATATTTGTTTGAACTTACAAGTACAACTAAATAAATGAAAGTATTGATAATTAATGGTCGAATGTATAAAAATAAAAAACGTGTGTTGGCGACAGGGGGTTGCAGTGTGCCCTCTGATGGACAAAGTTCGCAACGACAACACTCTTAACATGGCGAATCCTTCTCCCGTTACTTTTTAATTGCCTTTTGTCGGGCGCTATACTGCAAATAGATCATATCGGCCGATTATATTGGTACGCAGATTTATCGTTCGGGCATTAATCTGCATATCATGTATTACAGTCCTGCCCATTGCGCAGCAGAAGAGGTGCATGATGAGAACTGACCTTTAACCGTTTAACATGCAACATACATACAGGAAACACTTCCCCCATCCAATGAGCTTCCTAGCCACTAAGATAAGGCCCAAATCATTTTGGGAGGCATTGGAGTTGCTGTAGTACAGTTACTGTATCCATTTCATGTTATGAATATGCATAGTGCAGCCTTTAGTTGTTCTTTAGCAATATGCACACCGAAGTTCAAGAAACTTTTTCGTTTGTGCTTCACTTTTCAGAGGCCTTGTGGCTACAAGAGACATGTATCTGCTGCGAAGGACATGCAGAACTACAGGCATGACTACCCAGTAAGTTTGACATTGGCAACAAACAGAAAAAGGACATCAATCCAGTCCCATATCGAGTAAGACATCAGAGATATTTATGAAAACACAGCAAGTTAAAAGCTATTGTTTTTATTTTTGTCCCACGCAAGTGTAGAAATGAATACATTTTAATTAAAAATTATATCACTTTTCTGCATAAGTTAGGGACACCATGGGGTTGTAACAGAGCGACTTTATAAACTGTGAATAAGTAGGTATTGCACAATTATAAGCTTCATTATTATTTTTGCAATCCAGAAGACGGGGTGGAGTGTAGTTTAGTGGGTCTTTGGTGAAGGACCAAGGAACAGTCCACATTGTGGCTCAAACGAAACAAGGAACTTTATTTTAAGAAAAGCAAGGAACCGGAAGGGGTCTAAAACACAGGCAGGTGGATAGAAAACAATGAACAAAGCAGAGAAAAGACACAGGAAAAATTTACACGATCAGGTAACAAATATACACAACAAAACGGCGAACAAACATGATGATCAACTAAGGATCAAAATGCGGACGACAGGGCAAGTTCAAGATGCTGGTCGCTAATAGTTAACAGTCTGCTCCTTGAACAGATGGACACTGTTACAAGGCAAATGAGAAACATGTTAGATTTTCTTTTATTATTATGATCTAGGACTTAAAATGTGTATTAAAGCTGTACCATTATTGTTAATACTTTTTATACTGTGTGTTTTCATTTTAAAAACTAAAACTATCTTGGATGAGATATGCAAAAACTAAAGAACTACCTCTACTCTTACTTATGCAAAAGGCAAAATGAAGCATCCAGTTTTTTTTTCTTTTTATTTCTAGGGACCTTGCGGAAGGACAAATACAGTGAGTACTTGTTCTTTGTTTACGAATGTATGACCATAAGTCAAAACCAAAACAGCGATGAAACTGAGGCCACATGCTGCTGGGGGCTTGATGTCTCACAGTGTGTTTCCTCTCCAGGACAAGATGAATTTAAAATTCTACCTTGGCAAAATACGCAGCTCTCCTGATGGTATGTCATCATAAATACTATGTTGTTAAGTGCAGCCCTTCCTTCATTAAAACTGATGTCAATTCTCCCTTGACGTGTTGTGCCAGATTTTACGATTCAGGATTTTCACAGAGAGTGGTGGGGAGACTATGAAAGACTTGAGTATAATCATTCCTACATTCAGTGGTAAGAAATACATTATTTCTGTTAAGATATTTACATCTTATCGATCATAAAATGTGCAGGAACTACACAATGAGAGCACGCTACTGGTCCGCAATCACTCTATTACCCTTGTCTGTAAACCCAGATCGAACAAATCCTATAAGGGTCAAGAGTAATTCTTTGACTGATTGATATCTTTGATATGAATTTTAAGTAAAATTTTGGTGTATTGAGAGTACAAGTATGCAAAGCTGCACAAATTGTATTTAAGTCTAAATAACATATCAACATCTTACATATAAAATGAATATTTCACAGGTTGTTTCCATTGCAAGAAGCAGGAATGAATTATCTTGCTTATCAACTAACCAAGGAGGAGATTAAGGTACGTTGTGGGCAGTATACAGTACACATTCACTCATACATTCACACAATGTAATGCAAATATCAAATTTGTTGGTCAATAAAGGACTTCTGTGACAATGAAGATGCAATGAAGAAACTGAAGAAGTCCTATAAGCTCATGTTGGACTTCTATGGCATAAAGCTGGTCAATGAGAACTCGGGAGAGGTGCAACGCGCAAGAAATTGGAAGGAACGATTTCAAAATCTTAACAGGTTAGTGAAAAGTTAATTCCTCAAGAAATGTGTGCTTCAGAGACGATCCATGAAAGGAAAGTTATGTGATTTTTATAGAGCGGTTATTGTGGGGAAAAATGCCATCTTCCTGTATTAGATATACAGTAATGTCTTATGCGTCATAATCCAGTTTTGGTAAAATATGCAGTTACAGGGTTTTGCCTCTGTGTGGCAGTGTACTTCATAGACAGTACTGTGCAGGAGTCTTAGGCATAGAAATGTTTAAAGCTCTTTATCTGGGTAGTATTTGGATGGCTAGATAAATACCAGTTTGGTTGCCAAACCTCCCCACAAAGGCACCCAGCCATTCACCACCAGCTCAATTAGTTAAATAATTCAATGAAGTACTGATTTGCCACACAAGGTGGGGTAGGGGCCGAGGCAAAAAACACACTGGGGTATTGGAAAGTTGTTGCAAACATTGGGGTGATTTTAAATCTGACTAACCTGACACTTTGACAGGTACAATATCATACCACACCATGTAGATCATCTAAACATCACTGTCTTTTACTGCTTAATTCTTTTACACAGTACTGTACTGCTTCATGTAGACTATTAATGTTTTTTTCATTATTATTATTGCTGGTAGAAACACACACAACAACTTGCGCATCACCCGTATTCTAAAGTGCCTGGGGGACCTGGGCTACAAGAAATACCAGGAACAGCTGGTTCGCTTCTTCCTACACGAGACTCTCGTCATGGGAAACCTTGAGAATGTGAAGCGAAGCGTGATGGACTACTTCATCTTCTCCATCCGCAATAAGCAGCAGCGGCAGGAACTGCTTAAATTTGCATTCCGGCACTACCGACCCCAAGAAGAGTTTGTGTGGTGTCCGAGAAGGATACAGAGGCGCCTTAAGCAGAAAGAGGATCAGAAAAGATACGCAGAGGGAAAACATCCATGTAAACATGCGGATTGCAATCCTCATATGTCTGAAAGATCCTCAGCTAATGTGGCAGTCCCAATGGAAGAAGGCAAGGAGACTTCTGGCCCCTCAGAGACAGATATTGTAGACGAAGACAAAAATCATGACAAAAATCATGTTGGAAGTGCAGACAATGAGACCAAACCAGCTCCAAAAGAACTAACTCAAAAGGAGCTCAATATTCAGGAGACAGAGCAGACTGCAGAGAAAACAGATGAAGCAATTTCACCAGTTAAGAAAGTGGGGCAGGTACTTAACAAACCGGTTCACCCAATAGATGGCAATCATAATAATGATGTGACAAATCACAGTAAAACAGTGATTGGTGATCAGGTAGTGTGTCATATTAATTTAACTGAAGATTCGGAGAGTCAAGGTCTTACAGGTGAAGTGTCAAACACTGACAGTACGTTAGATGAACAACTGGGGAGTGCCAATGTCCATGAGGGGATGGCAAGGAGTCACATCACTCCAACTACAGAAAAAAGGAGTTTCAATGCTCCAGCTGATCAAGAGGGCAGTATAAGCTCTCTTGGTGAAAATCGGATTCCCAATGCTTTAAGTGAAACAGCTCTTTGAGTAAAGATAAGACTCCGGGTGCTTTAAATGAAGAAGCAGAGAGTCAAAGTGTTTGTTATAGTATGGAGCCGACAACAGAGTGAGCGCCAGACGGGGAGATGAGATGAGTCAGTGCACATTGATAAAATGATTATTCTAATCACATAAGGATGAGAGAATTAATGGAAGTAACAAAGAAGGTGAACAGTGTTTGGATATTACTAAGAAACTGGCTTATTCTAATTAATTTAAATCAAAACAAGATTACCATGTAACTGGTATGGGTTGATCTGGTCTAGGAGATAAATTTTATGATTTTTTTTTTTTTTTTTTAATTTGCTCAAGGGTTCCACTTAATTGAAGCAATATCATGTTAGTGGATTGCAGTGTCTTGTACAAATTATGAAATAAAAGAAGTACTCTTTTGGCACTTTATTTTATATTATATATAGAACACACAGACAGGGAGGACATGCAAACTCCACAATCAGAACCCAGGCTGGACTCGAACCCACAGCCCAGGAGGTGTGAGGCAGCAGAGCCACCCCATACTGAATTTAATTATGAATAATTGATATTCCCATATGAGAAACCTCAGACTGACGAAGATTAAAAGTGTTTAAAGCTCCACTTATTTGAATTTTGAAAAGTACTTAGCACTGAACTTACCATGTACCACACTGGCTCCTCATCTCCACGCCTCCCATTCAGTCCTTTCCTGTAAGTTAAGCAATAAAGGCCATGATTTTAAGGTCTGTGCCATTTGTTATCATTTTAATGCAGTTTGAACTTAGTTCAACGTTAGTTTTTCTTAGAAATCCTAGGATTTCTTGTCACTCACATCAGCAATACACTCAAACGGAACATCAACAAGGACCACATTGCCAAAAAAGCCCAGCAGAGATGTACTTAAGACAGCTCAAAAAATTCTAAGTAAAATTAAGCCATGTCCTTCAGTTTTACACAGGCATTATTGGCTTCACTGAGATCAGGCGGAGCTCAAGTAGAAGGGAGTGTTCCAGAGTTTGGCCTCTTCTAGCTGCACCATAAACCTGTGATAGAAGTGGGTGGAGCTTTTGCTGCGACCAGAATATCAAGTCAGAGTCAAGTACAGGGAGAAAACCCCATCCAGATGGATGTCTAAAAACCCTTCAAGTTGCATTGCTTTTCGAAGCTGCTGCAACTGGCTTACAGTTATTTGACATATTTTCCTTTGGTAGACATGTACAGGCCACTCCTACCACCTGTACGGTTGCCTAATACAGATTCCTATATCACTTTGACACAGCATTCGCCAGCTCCAGCTCCTCTCCATCCAAGGCAGTGACATCAGTGAAATCATGTAGTCATCTGGCTAAAATAAGTAACGGCTCCTCCCAGCACACATTATCACGCGCTGGAGGGATGACCCCCACCCTGGTTCAGCAGCCGCTGCTCTTTGGGAGCCAAAGCCCTAATGCATGCAGTGTCCTGTCGGCTCTGAGGCAGCCATCAGCACAGCTACTAAAAGGGCATCTGGAGCAGATGGAGATAAAGACCATTATTAATCTTATGCCATAATTAAAGATTTCAAGCGATACAGTGGACAGGAGAAGCAAATATGACGTTCGCAGAAAGGCCTGACCGACCCCAACTTTAATAACTGAATATGGCACAAGATTTGTCATTTTAATTGTATTGAAAGTAAATAAACTTCAAAGTAAATAAAATGTCAATAAAATACACTACCAGTAAAAGTGTTTGCACACCACAGGTTTTTAACAGATTTGTATTCTTATTAAGCATTAGAACATTGAGTGATTAACTATAAATGAAAATATAAGTCAAATAAAAGAAGTTTCACTTATAACATGGAAAGAGTATGTAACGGAGCATGTCTGACATCCTATTAAGTGGTTGTGTGTTGATCAGGTCAGGTCAGGTTGGGTGGCACAAAATTATACAGATCAGACTATGTCCTGAATTTAAAAGCCAGTAACTAAAGGGAAAACCAAACTAGTGGAACATGCTCTGTCAGAAGGGGCATGTGTCACCGGTGGTGCCATTTTTGGAGTAACGTGAACCACCAGTAATCATCACCTTGGAAGAAGCCAGCAGGAGGCGAAGAGGGAAAACACAATTGTGCATTGAAGCATTGTGAACTACCTAGTTTTTGGCATAAGTGTGTACACCTTCAAGGAGTTCAAAAACACGCAAATGTTTACAGCACTGTATTTATTTGTAATTTAATGTTCAAAAAAGCTTGGGACAGAATCATTCCTGTACAAATACAGCTTAAATATTTCATAGACTCATCAAAGCTTGATGATACACTGGCAAAAAATGAGCCACGGAGATGCAGCAGCAAAACTACAATAAGCTATATTTTAGGTACAGTAGGCTATTGTAGCGTATTTGAATTATACAGTTCAGTAATTTGTGCAGTACTGTAATTTGAAAAGTGTTTGAAACAGCTGTACTATATTTCGAAGGAGTCAATAAAATTCAATAAATAGCGATGCTGTCCGTTTGGTTACCTTATAGTCATGGAATAAATATACAAATGACATTTAGATGTTAATATGCCTGACAGATAAGGAAAAAGAAAAAAATTGGCTACAATGTTCATCCGGTAATAGTGATCAGTTTTACCGAGACAGACGTGGTTTCCACTGTATCTTCACTTAAGCATACATCATTCCAACACTTTCAGTGTCAAAACCTCTATCTTGCCAGTTATCTTCCAACAAAATGTTCATTTTATCTCTTCTAATCTGGCATAAACTACTCAGAAACACTTTCAGGTTGCTCTGCAGCCTTCCACTTTTCTGTGCCTTTTTCACTTTTGCACCTTTATGTCTTTTCCAAGCAGGAAAGGAGAAGAAACGTACATCAGTCCTGTTTTCCTGAATGGTCGTGTGATTGGTTGTGAGTTTTTGATACAGCAATACTGTCCAACCACTGTGAACAAAGCAGGGTTACTCCAAAAATGGCGACCGTAACAAACAAAACCCACAATGCCTTGTGCTATGATGTCATCACCACGGGAGTGATTACATGAGATCTGAGTTACATTTCAGTTAGCCAGTAGTTTATGCTAGGAACACCGGGTGAGGTTATTTCCTACCTACATTAAGCCTTGAAATTAAACTGATGAAAGAAGAAGTCCTGAATACCCTGTGAAACTCAACACACATTCCTATGTCCCAGGGAGAAAAACTATTTATTCAAAGAAGTGTCTGAGACAAGAAGAGATAAAACATTATGGACTTCCACAACCAGAGTCAGCATACCTTTTTAATTTGATGTATGATTAAGCAGATATTGTACACCAATTCAACACTCTTCCTCTTTTGTTTTGTTTAATCATTCTGAATAGAATTAAAACATAAATCTGTTCTTAAAATATAAGACCACATATGACTGTGATTCTACAAAATCAGTTGAGATGACATTTCTGACATTTTTGGTATTGTCAGTTTAAGGATAAAACAGAAAATAAAAAACAAATAAGTTGTTGAAACAGACTCACCAAAACCAAATGATGGAAAGTAAATCAGACTACACTTATCATAAATAAGGGTCAAGTTCACTCCTTTTTCTCTCTTTATTTTCCTGCATTCGAGTAATTCTCAAAATCCTGAAAGCAGAGTCCCATTACATATGCTTTTCATAGAGGGATGGCGGTTTTGAATCAGTAGGGAGATCAGCTCTGCCACTGCACATTAAACAGTGGGAGTCATAACAAGTGTCACACCACCCATGTGAGAGTGCTACCGCGGAAGCTGGGTTCTGCTCAACACTGGGTGATGGGACGTGTGGGTAGCAGACCCCAACCTCTGCCTCATCCCCTACTCCAAGTTTAATCCCAGAGGTGCAGGGAGATCGATACGGATACTGGTACTATAACAGAAATCAGAGCTGGACTTCATGCACAGAATGAAAACAGCATGGAAAGTCATGCATAGAAGACAACTGGTCTGCTTTTGCATGGTCTTAGTCTTTTCACAGTATTCTGAAAATGAAAGTAAAGTTTTAATAAAGGTAATTTAATATACTGACTTGGAAATAGAACAATACTTGCACATGCAATTACAATTACAATATTTGCACATGCTTTAAAGACTAACAAAAATTGGTGCAGCTTCTCCAATTAAAAACACTTTTCAGTAATAACTCACTTCCCTTATAAATCTAATAAACATCTTTGAAAACATTTAATTGCCACAAAAAGACACAGTGCCTTTTCCATTCCACAAAGAAAGGAAAAAGCTTCACAATAATAACAGGTTACTCACCTCATTTGAGCACACCTCATTCTATGCAACATAGTCTTGGTTGGAAAGTACAGAGCACAAAATACTATTTACTTGTTAGCAATATTTAAGCTTTTAACAAACTGTTGTTCTGTAACACATGGAAAAAGATAGCCCAACTAATATGGGCTGCTTTGTTTTATCGACAGATGAGCAATAAGAATAAATTAACCAAAGCTTCATGTTACAAGTAACTGTTACTTAAAAAGAATTAAAACCTAAATAAATTACAACTTACTACTGTCAAGTACTACAGTATCATGGAGAAACAGTGCCACCTTTGGGTGATTATTAATTAAACATTTTGTAGATGTTCTTTTTCTGTTCAATTCTGGTGTGTGTGTGTGTGTGTGTGTGTGTGTGTGTGTGTGTGTGTGTGTGTTTGTTTAATTATAGGAATGTTACTATATAGCAACTTAAAATGTTTAATTCAAGTCTGACCTCTTTTGGATGCTGTGATGTATGTTATACTGTTTTACTAGGATAACACAAAAAATATGACAAATAGTTTTTGTGTGGAAAAAATGCAAATCTAGAGTACCCTTTGGAGTACCATGAAATTTTTTAATGGTACAAAGACTACCCTACTGTATTGCCCATAAGAATATGCAATAAAAATGTCCCTTAATACAAAACATTTAGAGACAGTGCAGTCTGGAAAAACCTTTGCCAAGAATCAATGTAAATGATGTAAATAATACTGACGGCAATAACCGGGGTGATTGACAATGTACATATAAATTGTACAGGCTCATTGCATATTACCAAGATGTATGAACTAGGGACTCAATTTTGCTTGTCTGGCCGAATGGCATGTGGACTGCTGGGATCACCATATGGCACTGCCGGGTCAGACACACGGCCCAGCTTTATGCGCTTTCCGGTCTGGCCACAAAAGACATTTTGAAACTCCTGCAAGGAGAAGACAGGGTGATAAAGAAACAAAAAAAAAGATCAGGCACATTTAAGACAGATTTTCACAAGTGTTGGCTATTTTTTTCCTCCATACCCTGACACCCAAGTCTATTTCCAAATATCTGCATGTGTGATTCACCCCACGGGCCACATACCTGCTTGAGGCTGTCACCGTAGATTTCCTTGAGAAACTTGAGGAAGGCAGTGGTCCACTGCAACGTGGTGGCCTTGTCCGTCTCAAAGCTGCAGAAGGGTACGAGCTTGTTCAGCTCATCGCAGCAAATTCGAATCCTCCGACTGCAGCAGCAGCAGTGAGGAGAAAGAGTGTGAATACCTTCTCTGTAAACATTTTAACTCAGTCACAATTTACAACGACAGAAAAACTGTGCCAGGTACAAACCCATCCTTAATAAGTATCATACTGTATAAATGGTGTATGTTAGTCTTACATAATATTAAATTTCTTATCAGATAAAGTTTAATTGCTAAACGGTGAGCTGTTTAATTAAAGTGACTTGAACATAGTTGGTTATTCTGCTAATTTAGCAAAACACACAAGACAGAGCCCCTCCTTAGTTATAAATACCACCCAACCCCAGCAATCAAATGCCAAGCTGGTTGAGGAGTGCTCAGATAGGATGGCCCTTACCGACGGTCTCGCTCCATGTTGTTGTGCTTCTCTCTTCGCTGCAAGCTCTCTCCCGTTACACTGGCCTTGCGAACGCCGGCTGCCTCCTCTCCCGCCCTGACTGAATTCTGAATATCACTCAGGGTGTGACGCTCGAGGCACCCTGGACGCAAGTTTGACCGAGCACGCCTCACAGGCAGTGCTGGCTTGTGCTGAGCCTTGTCTGCAGCAAGACACAAGGGAAAGTCTGAATGGATACAGGGATGCACACGGCTTTGGGAAATTCAATACACAAAATTTAACAGAACAAATGAAAATAAATGTAACAATAAATATTAAAGAATACTCACCCTCCAGCTTCACCCAAACTTCAGGTCCGGCAACAGACTTGCAAAATCCCACCTTCGGAGGCTGCGAGTCCTGCTGGAAGCTGAAGCTCCTGGGATACTTGGCAGGATCCACTGTGTGGCGCACGGCTGTCAGGCTCTGAGGTACATGGAAAATGAGGCTACAGGTCCCATCCAGCTTCAGCTTTTGTTGGGGATCAGGCACTGCAGTGACTTACAAGCGACCAAATGTTTGTCCATCCATCTCGGTGTCCTTGGGGACCTCCATACAGTCCACGTTTCTGCTCCCTCCCAGCTCCCAACACACCTGTACCAGGCATTTGGTGTTCTGATTGGCTGGGAGCTGGGAGGGAGAAGAAATGTGGACTGCTGGAGGTCCATGAGGACTGGGTTGGGAAACATTGATCTATCTGGACGGCTCACACTGCACCCTATTGAGTCCAGGCCACTGTCCTGAAGCTTTTATATGCTGAATACCCGGCACCTCTCTCTGCGTGTATAATAAGTACGAGCAGGTCACACAACCAGCTCTCTTCGCGCCTTTTAATACAACCATCCCTCCCCAGTTTGCCCACCTGGCCGTGTGTCGGTAAGGATCCCTCCGTGGCCCCGGGGGGCGCCAGTCTCCCCTGGCCCATCTTAAGGCACTTGATCGGCTCGGAGGCTGCAGTCACTCCCAGAAGCTCCGAGGGATGGTGCAGCATTGACAGGAAGCTGAAACGGAGACAGGAGGGACCTCAGATCCCAGGCTGTCAGTATCGGCAACTCAGACTGGCGCTGGGTCTGCCTCACCTGCTTAGCGTTGTCCCCTGCTCATGAGTGGCCTGCAGGTGCGGCATCTCGAAGCGCTTCTCCAGGCACACCCGGGCCGCGGGGCTAGGCCGGGTCTCGGACGGCACCCCTGGCCCCCCTCTGGCCACCACGCTTCTTCCCTGGACCCTAGCTAAGATGGGCTCAGGGACCTCTCCGCAGCCATTCGGGGTCCTCTCATTGGCCGGATCGCCGCCGGGGATCATTCTCATTTCCGGGAAGTTCGGGCTTTGCCCGTGGGGGGACGGCGTGCGCCCGCTGCGAGGTGCCGCCGGGCAGGGCATTTGGGCCGCTGTATGATCACCCTCAGCAGGGGTGGGGGTACCGGGCTGCACCGCGTGGACAGCCGGACAGGACACGGCGCAGCCCAGGTCCAGACCCGCGTCCCCCGGCTCACTCTGCTCTGCCGCTTCCATGTGTGAGTAAATGATGTGCTGGAGGTGTGTGTACTCCACCTCGGTCATCTCCACCAGACTGAAGTCGGCCAGACCCTGACCGTTAACGGCGGGTCCTAAAGTCACCTCAGCTGAGGCCGAGCAGCATTCCCCCGAAGCCGGGGAAGCTGGGTGCGCGTCACTCGATGAAGACATTACGGCTGTTAATTCGGGGCTTGCCAGCAAATAAAAAGAAAAATTTCCGAAGTTAAGAAGCCAACGTTTTAGCCGACAGATCGTCTGTGTCAAATTTAATATTATATTAAAATATGTGATTGGCTGTACTAATACGCAAATACAAATAATAATAATAATAATAATAATAAAATCGTGAGGGCTGAGAGACTGACGTCCGCGCGGCGCTCAGTTTCGCGCTCTCGTCTGATGTGTCCTCGCGGACTCGCGAGGCAGCGCCGCGAGCGTCGCCGGGAATCACAGTAAAGTCCCCGCTGACAGTCTGCAGCGCCAAAGCGCATTATCGGCGGCTGCTCTTCCATAAAATGACAAAAGAAGGCTGGTCAGGAACCAGATGTCCGCACGGAGCTTACGCGGTGCATTACAAGCATAAAACCATAAGAACATTTAAAAATACAAAATCCGAAGGTTTCTACGAATAAATATTTTAATGAATAAATATGATGACACTGGGAAGCTGAATGAACATTTCCGAAAAGATTAATGAGAAAAAAAAGTGATTGGTCACTAATGGCAAGCCAGCTGCAGCCGGCCAGTAAGCCGCACGCTCATTGCGGTGACGTTGACGCCTTTTCTCCGCCCAGTTTCCCCCAGTGGGGTGGGGGATCCGGAACCACGGGTGTGCTGTTTATTCAGGTTATTGCAGCATCTCAAAGTTAAAGTACTCGCACATTGATCCAAAATAAAAGGTATTGTATTGCAGCTCTTTAAATCTCCAAACACGAATATTAAGTAATATCGTAGTTCCCATGTTTCATACCGTAGGGTTTCCTGGTGCGGATCAAACAAGCAAGAACGTTCATTCAGCACCCATCTATTTTTCCTTCGACGGTGAAATGTGTAATTGTAATTTTCGATTAATTGGTTTATTTGTAGTTGTAATATGGTGTTGAACTGGCTGTATTGTTATCGTTAACTTGAAAGAAAAGTCATGTCCTACACAGATCGGTTACTGTCAGCGTGGATGCGGAAATCTAAACGGCGCTAAAATAAAACCTCTAGTGTCACCAAACTACGACCGTAATTATGACAAAGGACAGACCTATATCACGAAATAACGATTTGAAATCAATGTTTGTAGGGGTGAAATATAAATGTTCATGGCATTTTGTTTTTTCCGCCAAAGACCATCATATTTAATAAAGCCATGCATGTACTGTTAAACATTATAGACAGGAGGAAGAAGTACTTCTATGGAAAATCTGTCAGTCTTACGATATTTCTGATATTGCGGATAATTACATCGTTTCGAAATTAAAACACTCTTAAGTACTTAGCATGGTTGCCAACTTTCACGCATCGGGCGTGACACTCACGCTTTCAGACACTCGCGCAATTAATCTTACGACAAATGTATATTATTCCATCATATCAAAATTAGCTACGTTAAAAGCGTAGTACTTTGTAAACCCAACAGACTATTAAGTCAAACTGTTACATACAAATGCGTGTGCAGACGAATTGAAAATTTCACTCTGACCAAAGCTCGGAACACCGAATTAGTTAAAAAAAAAAAAAAATGAAATACCGCTAAATTTTTCGTTAACCGAAACCTAGAACTGAATAAATAATGCAGACACAGCTAGGGTAAATTGGACAATAAGACAAGGGAATAGAGATTTAGAGGTTTAATTGGTTATTTTTAAACAAAACAGGACCGGCTTCAAACACAACTGCCGGTGATGAGCATTACTGTAGAGCTACAACCGTTGTGTACTAAAATTATTTAACATACAAGCACGTACACGGACTGCAAACTGGAATCCTCACACTGTATTCTCAGTTTTCGTGTATCCATTCAAACTATATGGCTTATGATTTTCTACTTAGAAAACGTGATTAAAAAAACATACCTATATACACAATTATACATAAATATTTACATTGTTTGTGGTGTTCCAGGTAATTAGTTATGCAAGTAAGTCATTTTTTAAAAAGTCCCCTCTCCTGAAAGAGGGAACAGTATATACTCAAATACGAGATAATAGCATGGTATCACAAAGTTTGCCTGACACACACACTGAACTCAAATGACTTTGAAATACTACTTCAGATGGTACAACTGATAAAATATGGAGGAAGGAATTATCAAAATTTTTTAATACAAACTACAGTAGCACCGTTAAGTAGTACTCTCCACCCATATTAAGTCTCTTTTCCTTGTATTTACATTTAAGTCAGTCCAAGGAACACCTTTAATATGGTCACCTAATGAAAGAATGACAATTAGATGTCAGCATGAAGTCCAGAAAAGAAAGAAATCAGGATGTTGCATTTTTGCTAGCAGCAGTCTCTGTTTCTGAAGTTTTTTCACTTTCCTTCGGGGTTTCAGATTTGTTTTCTTTCCCCTTTTCTTTGCTCTTACTCCTCTCTTTTCTGTCTCGGTCTCTTTCTCTATCCCGATCTCGATCTCTTCCACGATCTCTGTCTCTATCTTTTCCGCGGTCTCGGTCTCTGCTCCTTGATCTGTCACGGCGTCTATCCCTGCTGTCTCGGTCGCGGTCTCGATCCCTCTCTCTGTCTCGGTCACGATCCCGGTCACGGTTTCTTCCTCTGTCACGGTCATGGTCTCTCCTATCAGAGTCTCTATCCCTACCTCGTTCCCTTTCTCTGTCTCGGTCTCTGTCACGGTCCCTATCCCTCCTCTTATCGCCGTCTCCCTCTCTGTGCCTATCCGCTTCTCTTCCTCTGCTACGGTCTCTCTCCCGTTCTCTATCCCAGTCTCTCTCTCTGCTCCTGTCCCAGTCCCGTTCTCGGCTCCAGGGTTTCCCAGAGTTCCTATCCCACTGCCTAGCAGAATGGCCGCTGTCCCGATCCCTTCTCCTGTCCTCGGATACCTCCCTTTGCCTTTCCTCTGAAAGTCGTGAGGGCCCTTGGGCACCCTCCCTATCACGGTGTGTGCCTTCAAACCTGCCTGCCCTGTCCCCATTGTTGCGCTGCTCGGAGTCCTCTCTGCTACTGCGTCTCCTCATCTCAGGAGAATGCCTCCAGTGGTCCTCCCGGTGGGAATCAGGGCTGTGGCCTACTCGGTTTGGCAACACAATGGGTCCTTCAGGAGGAGTAGGGAGTAGAGGCCCAGAATGACGCAGAGGCCGTATTTCTGGTGGGTGATGGGGACCTTCAAAACGGAATCGTGGCTGTCCTCCTCGGTTGTCTGGAAAATGACCAGGTGGGGGAACTCGGGGCCCTGCAAACGGCACTGCTGGGGGTCCTCTTGGCCCTTGAAACTCAGGAGGATGAGGGCCCCTTGGGTCCTCAAAAGAGCCTCTATGAGGAGGTGAAGGCATTCTCTGGTTGTGAAGATGAGCAGGGGCTCCTGGTCCACTGAATCGATTCGGGGGTGGATAACGTTGTCCCCCCATATCAGCAGATGGACCTCTCCGGCCATCAAATTGGTTGTGTAGGGGACCCCGGAACGGGGGCGTCTGTGCCAACGTCTGGTTCTCTCTGTACATCAGTGGCGGTGTTTCACCCTGGTGTGGTTCGATACTCTGCTGATACGTGTTGCCACTGTTATCATACGGCTGCTCATCAGGACCTCTTGGTGTATCCAGTAGTGGCTTTTGAGGAACATGTTCTCCAAACTGATGAGGAGGGGGTGGGCCTCTTGGGCTAGGAAAGTGGGCGGGTGGGGGAGTTCTATTGTCAAAGTGGCCAGGTGGTGGCCCAGAAAATGGTGGTGGAGGACCTCTGGGTCCAGGAAAATTGAATGGTGGTGGGGGTCTATTAAATCTAGGCTGGAGAGAACCATTTTGCCCATCAAATGAAGGAGGGGGAGGGCAATGACCCTCAAATTGCGATGGAGGTGGGACCCTCGGTCCCATGTGCTGGGGGGGTATAGAGTTCATAGAATTATCAAATATCTGAGGTGGTGGTCCCCTTTGACCAAGGGGCTGGAATGGGGGAGGACCTCTTGGTCCCATCATAGGCTGGGGTGGTGGTCCTCGAGGTCCCTCAAACTGCTGCTGAGAGCCACCCCACTGATTCTGATAAGGTGGATAAGGACCTGGTGGGGCATATTGGGATGGATCTCGGTACTGGGACTGGTCACCCTCACCTTGCAATGGAGGAGGCCCCTGCATTGGGGGAGGCCCGGGTGGATGTTGGAAAGGTATATGAGGTGGAATTTCCTGAGAGTTCCCAAACTCAGGGTTTATAATACCCATATGTGGTATATGAGGAGTCTGAACATCCACTGGAGATGAGTTACTCTGTGCCATGTCCTGGGAGATCACAGGGAAAGGACCTGAGGGCGCTGTATTCATGGATCCACTGTAATATGAAGTCTGAGATGATTCTAGTGCAGGTAAATCTTGGGGCTGTTCAAGATTTAGCTCTTTAGCTTTCAAAATGCTGGCAGAATTTGGCCAAGTAGTGTAAGGGTTACTTTCAATTTCTGGCTTGGTGTTATCCTGGCTGTTTTTTTCAGGCAGCTCAACAAATGAGTTGTCCTCCATTTCAGGTTCTATTTTCTCTCCCAGTAGGGGGATAGATATTTCCGTGTTCTCAGTTTCCAAGAAAGGCACCGGCTCAGGTTGTGTTTCTGCTGGCACCTGTATTGTTTCTGGTTGGGATGAGTCTGGCTGTGTTGAAGCAATTTCTGTTGTGGGAACTTCAGTGGAAGTTTCCTTTTCCGCTGCGTCGCTGGTTAATCTACGACTAGCTGCAGCCTGCCGTGGGTCCCTACTTTGTCGTGGGTCTCTTCTCTGATTTATGACTGGTGCAGCTGAAGTCTTTGCAGCTATTTCATCCACCTTTTTGCCAAGTTGTAGCAACTGGCTGTTTGCCAATAATGATTTAGAGGGCTGGGACATCAGGGTATCAGGAATTAAGTGGGAAACCCCAGCTGTTGCCCTCTGTTGACGAATGGATTCTTCCTGTTCTTCCAGCTGGCGTTTCTGCTCTTCAATTTGCATGTTCAGCTCTTCTAGCATTTTCTGTTGTTCGGTCAATGTAGAAGTGCCACCACCAAGAGCAGTGCTGTTGCACTCAGCTGAGGTTTTTGCCTTTGACTCTCCAGGGAGGTCACCAACACCACCTTTTACTTCATCAAAGATGGTTTCATCTTCTGGATCATAAGCTACATCATCAACCTCAGCAGATGTGGGCTCAGGTACTTTAGTGGCTACAAAAACGTTATCTGGAGCAGCCGATGTCTTTGTGCCATAGCCCTTTTCTGGGTCATACTCTTCCTCTGGATCATATGGGCGGTCATCCTCATCTTCCTCCACCTCTTTTGGGTATATCTGTCCAAATTGCTGAACTATTGGATCAAGTAGTGGGGCTGGAGGCACTGTAATATCAACAGACCTCTGCTCTGAAGGGGAGAGAGAGACATCAGTGTCTTGTTTCTTCTTGCCAAATAGGGTCTTCAAGATGGTTTGGAGGGGAGTGGTGGTAGCATCAGTGGTGGATGTAGAAGATGGTGAATCTTTACCAGAGGGAACAGAGACTGGGGGCTTGGCAGTGGAAATGAGAGAGAGCATGGATGGAGCTGAGAGAACACCTGATGAAGACTCGGAAGAGCTAATGGGAGGAGAGCCTGGAGGAGTTGTGCTCATAAGTATCTCTGGGTTAATCCGCTGAACCTTTTCTGGTTTGACATCACTCTTGGGAAGAGCAGGTGGCTTGGGAAGCCCAGTGTCATCAGGGTCTCGGGTCTGAATTTTGGCTCGCTTGTCTTCACTTTCCAGAGGTACCCCAGTGCGCTTCTTCTCTTTCTGGCAAATAACTAGGCCAAGAAGAAGATTGGGACGAGCTGGTTCCAGGCCTACATGACAGCACAGAAATAGGCATGAATTTCAGTTATAACTTCAGAATGTATATTGTAATGAAAAAATACCTTATATGCCAACCCAGAAAATATACATTAAACATACATAGATACGGACACTAGTCTCATAAATGAGAGCTTGTTTCAACCAACTGGAAATTTAGCTTGAAGCAAAAATACAACACAAATTTCACATGTAGATAATGGATTCAATTTCGCATTGAAAAATCATTACAACCAAAAGAAAGACTGATCTTGAGGCATTTCCCCTTTAAATATCATTTTAAAAGTTTTGAATTTTCATGATGCCTGTACCAACAGTGAATGGGTACAGTGTTTCAGTTACAACTATTGGAAATTTCCATTAGAGGATGAACTGAAATCAATAGATATGATTTACGTAATTTTTTTTAAAATGTCAAGAGAGGCATAACCATCCATCAGCACTACAATCAACAATAAATGAAGCAACCCTCAATAAGAGAGCAAAGACTTTATTGCAGCCTTTCCTGTGGATTTGGTTTGTTGTGTGAACAGCAGCCTGTAAAAGCAGCACAGCTTCCTTCATCCCGAGCCAGCTGTAGGAATCCAAAGTCCAAAGCCAGGTGACTGGTCAAAGACAGCTCTTAAAGCATTTATGAACACACCAAGTCATGTTATCATGCAGTAATTTCTGCAGTTTGAGAGTACCTGTGTACTAGTTCAGATTCTTATGATGGTGCATATGCTTTGATAAAAAAAAAATAGTTATTTCAATAATTCAATAACCGATTTAAAATAATTACATGTGTGTGTGTGCACACTTCCCCAGATAATCTGTTTACATTTTTTGCACTCTGGCTGATTAACAGGTCTTCTGTTGAACATAGATATGGTACTGTTATATTACAAGACTGGTCAGTAGATGGTTGCATAGCAACTGGACCAGAAGTGTCCCTGAGGCAGTGCTCCTGATGTTCTTCTAGTTGATGGTACTTAATTAGTTTAGATTTGATAATTGTGTAAGTATTCAGTAAAACTATAAATGGTTAAACTATATGCATAAAATCACCTCGTATGAAAGTGTCTGCCAGGCATAAGCAATTATGTGGGCTACAGTTACTTAAAAGTGCGGCTTTTCTGTCAAGACAGCAAATCCCACTGGGCCTCCAGGAAAATTCCTCCTTCTCCTGCTGTAACTGGAAGAATCCATGGCTTCACAATTGTCCTCTATGTGCGTCATTTGCAACGTCTCACTCGCTTCCCAAGCTGAACTTACCACAGGTCCCCAACAAGTCACGTAGGGCAGTAAGCCTGGACCAGAGTGTCAGAGTCCAGCCAGGAAGGGCAGACAATGCCAGCAATTTTGGCTGTATGTGTGGTTTTATCTCCATTCAACAAGCTTCACGACCCACTGCGTTTTGCCAGTTCAGATGGTGAGACAGACGTCGCCGACAGGAGGAAATATCTGCTTTTACGCATTTCCAGAACCCAAATAAGCTGAGGATTATATCTTGCATACTGTGTGGTCAACACAGCAGCCAGAGGGCGCCATCCTCCCACCTTGCTTTGTTATGTGTCATACGGGAAGTGACCCTAAGAGACCAACCTCTGAAAGTGACACATTGCAACACTGCAACAGCCTGTGAATGTATAACACTCTTTATTTAAGAAAGGGAGAGTGATACAGGGAAATATACAGAGTGAGAAAACAAGCCATACAGATTACCTCAATGGGATGTCTCAGTGGGAACAAGTAAAAGCATGTAGGCACCCCCTTAACATCTAACAAAGCCAAGGCATTTAGAAACAAGCTCTCATTTATTAGGAGACACCAGCTGAGGCCACCAGTTTGATGTTACCATAACTCACATACTTACCAGCATTTCTGAATCACTGTGCATGATATAGAGGAACACACACCATAACCCAACTGTAATTTCCACTTTTCCCTAGATTACACTGGAAACAAATCCCAGTGGCATCAGAAAGATGGTGCAGAGGCCTCTGGCACATCTCCATGGTGATGCTTACCTGGCCCATCAAAGGGCAAGAGTTTGGACGGGAGGGGGTCCTTCGCACTAAGTGGGATGAGGTACAGGTCCTTGATACGGCGGTTGTTGTTGGCCACCACACCAAAACGGCGCCGACTGCTGAAATAAGAGAAGAGGGAGACATAGGCCACCTCCTCCTCCTCCGTCGCTGGGTGGAAGCGGATCAGGCACAGCTCCTGGGGGACGGGGAGGGGGGAGAAAGTAGTGGCATTATAAAATTAAGTCGACTGATTTCTAGAGCATCTTACTGAGAACAGTAATTGGTACATGACCGCAATACACAGAAAACTCACGCTCAAGTTACCTTAGATAAGGAAGTCTTCAGTTTTCCCACGTAGTCCCACACAGTGTGAGGGGAGATTCGGCCGCCGATGTGGATAGTATCAGGCAAATCCTGAATAGGATTGACACATCACCAGCGAGTTATCAGCCAATCGATGGTATGCGACCGAAAGGTTCCACTTAGTTTAATGTGCATACACTTGGGATCACATTTAAACAAAAAAAAGTGTCATCTCAGTTATTTACAAACCCTCATTTATAAGGAAAATACTGAGGCTGGGCAAAAAGGGGCAGTATGACCACTGACTAGGATCTAACCTCCTTTAGATACTCGAAAGATCCAGAGACCAAGTAGGCTTTGGTGACAAACTTTGCCACGGTATGCATGTTGATGAAACCCTTCCACATCATCTCTTGCTGGGACAGGAAGACGGCAGTTTCGCTCTCCGGTGGGGAGTGCGATTCCGGCAAGCTGCAATATGACACAGTTTGGATTAGAAATCCTGGAATCACTTATTGTAGCTCATGCTTGCACATCAGTCCTTCTGAGGTAAGCAGTCTAGATGACTTCATGAGACCTCGACATACCTAGTTCCAGGTGGACTGAAGAACCGGGTGTCTGGTGAAGCAGCAGGCTTTAACAGGATGGACTTTGGAACAGAAGGAGGTGGAGGCGGAGGCAGCAGTGGTATAGTCGGCTTGCTTTCCGTCACAGAAGATTCTGAAGCAGTATTTGGCAGGGCAGGCGTGGGGGCCGGTGCAGTTGTCCCCGAGGGGGGGCGGTATCCTGCGGTGCGTGGGTCCCGGCGTGTGATGGTGACAGAGGACACTGCAGGAATGGTGACAGGGGCAGCGAGGGACGAGTATGTAGAAGAGGCTGGCAAAACAGCACTGTCCTCTGGGGAGGCTGGTGAGTCTATAAGTGTCGTTTCGCCATCCTGAAGGGTGACCATGGCTGGGTTTCCGTCACCAGATGAAGCACCTGCTTTGAGTGGTCGTGGTTCCTGCTTCCCTCTAGCCTCATTCTTCTTGGTGACAGAGGATAATGAAAGCTTAGGCCTCTTTGGGGCAGGCTCTTCGTCAGCGGACTTCTGACCTACATGGGATCAAACACCAGAAACACAGCACCCCAACAAACGTCACGATTTTGGGTTTCTTTACAACATCACCGACTCAGCCAGACAACACACACTTCATCCACATTAAAGCATTAAGGAGATGTTTCTTCAGAAGCTTTCCAGAAATGTTATACTCAGAACAACCTTGTGGGTTTTTCAGCTATTTATAAAGCAGCATATACCCAAATGATCAGTGGAAAATCAGAATAAAAAACAAAATCCAGAAAACACAAGTTACAGTGCAGAATTGAGATGCTGTTAACTGAAGAAAAAAAAGCACAGAATACAGCATGTAGATTTACTAGACAGTGCAAGCAATTTCATTTAAACTCAGTATATCAGAATGAGACGTTCAACTCATATGACTCAATGGGTAAAGATGCTGTGCTTACCAGTACAAATCTTGCAGTTAAGGTCAAAAAGGTGCGCCCTGTGCTCTGCTGTGGTGTCTTTCAGCATGCTGCTGAAGATGTCAGGCACTGGGGCGCTGGAAGCCTCCTGGCTGGCTTTCACTGTGGCAACCGGAGCAGAAGCAGGGGTGGGGGCCGAAGGAGGGGCCACAGCTGGGGCCGAACTGGCAGTCTGTTTGATTTCTTCCTGGTCCTAATGGATTTATTATTACAAACTTAACTCCCTATGCAGCAAAGGATCATTACATGCACATCACTTAAAACTGAGTTTTTATGGATAAATAAAAATTATGAGGTGGATAAACTAATGCAGAGTTTCTGTAAGAGGCAATTATACAGAAAAACCTCATTAATAAATAGATCCACTCAAGTACTACTGATGTGTGGCTTGGTATGATTTATACAGGAATCACATGAAGGGTAGTCAATCCACATTGCACTCAATCAGAATGGCCAAGAGCAGCCATCTTTTTGGTCCCTTTAGTTCAGACTCTCCTGTTACTGGGGAAAGGCCATGCATACATACATCACTCACTAGGTCCATGGAAGGAAAAATAAACTTGAGCTGAGTGAAAGGCAGGGGCTGAGAGAAAACCAGACTGAAAAAGAGCACGAGTGTCCAAGGCCGTGAACCAACATCACGGTGAGGGTGTGTTAGCATGAAAAGTGAAAGAAGGTGAATGGGTGAGTACGAGTAAGAGAAGGTGGAAAGTTAAAGAGCAAGAAAGAGCCACCACTTACTGCTGCAGAAGCCATGCGAGGAGACGGGGAGGTGGCGGCGGTACATACGTCTCCATCAGACACGGGAGGAGACTCCTCCATGTCCACATCGGGGGCTGTCTCTTGCTTGGCTCCTGGCTTGGGTTGCCCGGGCTGGGGTCTGGGCTCCAGCACCTGCAGGAAACACCCAATAAGGAGGTTGGCAGAAAGGATTCACGCCAGTTTCCCCAAAGCATATGGTTGGGTGCCAACCGCAATGAAGCTCGGAGACACACTGCAGCGAAAAGCAGAGGGCTGACTAAGCGCCACAGTGATCACCTCTGCGCTCTCCCGCTGTCTCCACTCGGCGATCTCCCTGGACAAGAGTTCCTCCGGGCTCAGCCTCACAAGCCTAAAGGGCGTGACTTCACCTCCGACAACGCGGTAGAACAAACCCTGGAGAGGACCCAAACGCATTATCCAGATGGTCGGGATTTATGTTGGAGGACAGGGCAAAGAGACCGTCCACAGTACTAACAAATCATCAGTTTAATACATGAAAGACTGCTTCAGTTTAGCTTTAGAAATGACACTTCACACTTTTGTTTTAGTATGAAATAACATGCTTAAAAATCAACTGTAAGATAACAGAAAATAATCTCAGGAAATGACTGACCTTATTTTTAGGATCTTTCAGGTTGAACATGATTGACCTGTATTTGTTTTTATATCTGTTGTCCGTGTTGAGGAATAAGTTAAACATCTCCTTCTCAATGTTGATGGCGAGCTTTCCAACTTCATTTTCTGATATGGTCAGATCATCACTGTCACTCACCCTGTAAACAGCCATTTTAAGCCACAAATGAAAAATAAACTAATATGGAGTTGTGAGCTATATTACCCTTAGAATAAGTGTCACACTAAGTGTGCAGATTTACAGATGCAGAGTTTGGTTGCAGTCTGAGTCAAGCTGCTCTCACCTCTTGTACAGGATCTCAGTAAGGGAGCGCCGGATATTCTGCCTGATCTGGTTATTGGGCTGTGGTTGAGCTGGAGGCTGTGCGGGAGCCGCCGAAGGGGCTCTGCTGCTGGGTGCGGAGGACGAGATGGAGGATGCGGTCGACGCTGGCGGCGGCCTGGAGGGGGCCGCTGAGGGTCCCGAGCCCGGGGTCTGTGGGGGCTCCTGAGGTTTGGGCTGCTTCTTGGGAATAGTGAACGTTGTTTTGGTGACCCTCAAGGCCCCCGTGACATGGTGCCGGGAAGCAGGTGGACCAATGACCGTAGGCGATAGAGTGGGGCCAGATCCTGCACCTTGTCCTTGGCCAGCAGCAGAAGGTAGAGCGGGACTGGATTTCTGCAATTTGTGAGATTTTCCAGAGGCTAGGGCATGTTTCTTGGCTGCCTTAGACCCGCTGGCAGGTAGCAGGATGTGCTTCTTGCCTTTGGCGGCTATCTTAGGGGCTCCTGACCCAGGGGACCGCTTGCCCCCTTTGGGGGAGCCAGAGGAACTTGCAGATGACCTCCGCACAGGGGCAGTCTCCTTCTCGCTGTCTGCTTCATCGCTCTCCTTCCCAGCTTTTTAAAACGAGAGGGGGGAAAAAAAATGCAGAGATGGTGAGCACCTTCTGACATGAAACATTAAACTTCCCTCCAAACGGCTCCATGTCAGCATCCCTGTGACAGAACATTACATTTGTAAGACATGGCTTTGCGGTCACCACATCACATAGAATACACAATGTGCACAAGTCTCCCACTACACGTCCCAGGGCTACACAGGAGGAGCAACATGTGTCTTCACGTGAGGGTGCAAAGATGGAGAATGACTGTTTCCACATCACAATCTGGGTAAACATTTTTTCTATACAACTATAAAACATAACGGTGACTAAGAAATTGAGGCGAGCATTTACTGTGACAGATGAAGAGAAAGTGAACATGCCTGAACAAAATACTGTACAGGTAAATTACTGAAAGGCTCAAATTATATACTGGAACACAGATTTAAAATTATTTGCTTGAAGAAGAAAAAAAAAAACTGCATGGTATTTCTGTGTGTTGGAAAGTATGTTAAATTTCCAATGCAGATGAACACACTTTAATTTGCCAAACATGCACAAATGTTTAGATATGACACACACCAAATTTTAGGATGTTAATTTTTATTTTCAAAGCCTCCAAGACAATAGAGTAGACAACGTGCTAAGAGAGCCCAGGGCCGTCAGCATAAATACCTATATACTGCTTGGAATCACTTCCATATTTTTGTTGAATTCTATGAACTGGGACATTTTTAGCTAAAATTATGGGAACTTCAATTAGCAGACAATGATTAAAGCTGTGAATTGGTCAATTACAAAAGAATTTCCATACTCAAGAGTTCTGATTCACAGATTCATCATGTTTTATATTTATAAACTGACTAATAAACAATGCAATATTAAAGTATGCTGCTCAAAGGGAACTGGATGTTTTCATCCTCTGCAATCACTGTTACTAGAAATCAACGCTGCACCATGGAAAACAAGATGCCTCAGTGAAAGGAGAAAAACTACACACTGCAAATACATTTTCCTGTGGGCACGAAGGCACCTCAGTACCCATGGGAATGAAGGGATAAGACCAAACCACAATCATAATGGGACTAATTCCATGCGATGCGTCTACAACACTACAAAAAAGGAATGACAAACAGGTCTCCTTGTGGATAAAGTAGATAGGCCTTCATTGTGAAAAGATGTGCACTACTACCAAGACACAATGGTGCAAGACGATCACTGAATAACTAAACCAGCTGCATGTTGAGGCAACACAACCAAATTAACAGAAGAGGATGATAATACCACTTACTCTGGATCAGTACTGGCCAGAATCCCCTTTCAAGAGTTTAGTGTGTGTACATGAATCTATACACCACAGTACAGAGGCAACTGATGGTGTAGTATATATACAAAATAATGTGCTCCATTAAGACAGCCATTTAAGAAACAGCGAGAACTAATCTAGGTCAGCACTCACCCTTTGGGTAATCAGGTGTTTAAGGGTCACAACCCCTTCCTTTAGTGAAAGAGTCCTCAATACTTTCAGTGAAGTGCATACAGCCTCAGTGCTTAGAGCCCAAAGGACATATAAACACACACCACTCTGAAAACCATCTTAAGGCCAAGTACCTGTGCAAATACTTATTTTGCATGGGTTTTCTAAAAGACCTCACAGCTCCACAGGTGAGAGCCACAGGGAGGATGCAGTGCTGCTAACTGATAGCATTGCCCCATGGTAGCTCAGGCCCACAGCACCAGGTCATCCTGCTCTCACAATGATCTGAACTTCTGCCCTTAAGCTGAAGGGTGTTTTAGTAAGAAAGCCCAGAGCAGCAATGCAGTCCTCTCTTCAGGGGCTACTGCTGTGAAGGGTGCTCCAGGTTTCGAACTTTCATAACACCAACTACATATGGAAACACTGCTCACCATGGAAGACAGATCTTTGGAAATGTCAGTGTTTGCATTCTTTTTGTTTCACCCCTTAAGTAATACATGCGTGACAATTACTATCCTCGATACCGCTTATATGAGTCTGTGCCCTAAAACACAAACACCCAAATAGACTACTGAAAATGTAAGTGCAATATTAAAAACAGAAGAGCAACAAACCCAGGGTTCAATTTCATTATTACTTACAAATTTTAGTTTCACACCAGCTTACAATGTTTTAAATTTAACAGTTGCTCTATTTTTCCCTCACATCTACTAAAAGATAATCAGTATGTGCTGCATTATACTACCAGAGAGATTGAGGTTCGTAATTAAAGTGTGACATAATTACTTTATCTACCAAAACTAACATATTTAAAAACCAGACAGCATTCAGCTGGCAGTTTGTCCTATCTTCCAACTTCAAGCTTCTCAAAGATCCAAGTGTGCCTTGGATTAACACGGCATCCCAAGTTCAGCTATAGGGCGCAATAAGCTAGTCTGAAAGATCATAGCGGCATTTAGACATAATCAGCATCATGTGTGATATTTACAAGCAACATAAAAAATGACCACTTGGGACAGGTTGCAGGTTCAGGATACTGCCAAATGGACAGTGAAATACCTCAACACAGCTAAAATCATGACGACGACAACCTTAAAACATCCCACAGCACATCTTTGGAGATCAGAGCTTCTCAGGCAATATTCCAAGGGCCAATTTGAAGTGCTCTTAAGCGGAGGGCTGGGCTGCTGTGCTTCTCTTTAGCCATCCCTCTCCACGACGCATTGGACTGCCATGGGCAGCACATATGTCCGAAGGCTTTTTACCTGCTGCATGTTACCATGACATTCAGACCCGCTTCCTCCTCTTCGTTTTAAACTTCCCGATGTCTACTTCAGCAGTCATTTCAAAACCACTTTAGTAAGTTGCTTGCAAGAGAACAATGTTGCCATTTTGACTGAAGTTGCCACATATTAAACCACATAGAATCAAAAATTTACAGCTTCACTTCTTAAAGGGCTCCTGTAAGGTCCTTGAGCACAGCGCTTAACCTTAATTATTCCACTTTACAAATATGCAAAAGTATTAGTATGGGTTTGAATGTCAGTAGAGCAGACCGACGTTTGTGCAAGCATAATGTAAACAGTGACTTTAACGATGTGGCGTGGCGTGTCATATCCCTAATTGCCGGCCCCACTGCATCTGCATCTTCCTGAAGTCCACTCCGCCGCCTCGTCCACATTCTCCCTCGTGGTTCTCCGGCACCACAGCAGCCACGCCTTCTCGGGTCTCCTGACCGAGCCGGTTCCAGGCTTCTGCCCGCTATCTGCGGACTGTTCAGATCCGCTCGGGGGGGGGCGGGGGGGCTATGTCACAATGCTGACTCAATGCCGAGGGGTTGGTAGGTGGCCCCATGCGGACCTGGCCCAGCCCAGTACCCCGACCACAAGCATGGGTCGAGGGTTTTTAATAAATAAACTAAAATGTAAAGAATGTGAAACTGGTCTTTATTTTATAAGCATTTTATCCTAAATGTTACTGAAACAAATCCATGTAGAGTAAACCGTGAACAGAGCTGTAATGCTAAAAAAGCAGTTCCACAGAGCCAGAATAAACCTCCACAAGGCGGCAGCTCGGCCCAAACCAGCGAGCCGAAGCCCTTCCTGCATTAAATGATGCAGACATGGGTACGTGAGTAAAAGCTTACGAGTAAAACCTACCTGCCGGTGACCACGGTGATCGTCTTGGTCATGTTAAAAGGCAATTTTAGAAAATTAGGACAAAATCCCACCCCATCCCCACCCACAGAGCGAAGGCAACAATAAAGGGAAGGTTCTGGAAATAATGATTATATAGAAGGAATTAAGAGAAAGCTCTGAAATTCTAAGTTAATACTCTGAATTTCACCCATTTCCTAGTTAACTTCTGCATTTGCAGGGGTCATACACCCTCACTTGCGCACTACGACACCGATCATTTTTCTCCAAATACAGAAGGTAAAATAGTGGAGATAACCATGCTTTCCATGACTAAAGAAGGGTAAGAAAACCTGATGGGGGCCAGTACCAGGTGCTCCTGGAGTCCTGCATGAGATAAATACTTACCCAAATACCCTGCCAGAGCTGCTACAGTGTCATTTACTTACCTTGCTGCAGCCATTCTCAGCATCTCGCTGGCAAAGCTTTCCATGGCGCGTCACACACACCCCCAAAACAAACCAGAGGCGGCTCCACAACAGCCACCCCAACCCCCCCCACACCCAACAGCCAGGTGAGGTGATGGGAGTGTGCTTCAGAAACATTTTCATTTGAGGGAGTGATATTTTTGGTTATGAAGACAAGTCATGGTCCCTTGGAAAAATACAAACGAATCCTTAACACAGGGGCAAATAATGTGAGGGTGAAGTGTGGCAAACCTTCAAGTGATACATACACGATTTGTTATACACAGAGGACGCTACAGGTGCTGCCTTTTCTGGCGTGACAGCATTGTAATTATGGTCGCTGGACCAGGAAGACACTGGCGGCTCCTGCTCAGTTGGCCTCAGATCTTCGTTGTCATCGTCATCATCCTCGTCCTCACTGTCCGACGCATCATCTTCTGCCTTGCCAGATGATTCCATGGACTTTCTGCCCAGATTTCTCCTTTCCGAAGCAGATTTCTTCTGAACAAAGGGAAACATGGAGATCACAGTCTAGGTCTAAACTAACAGGCTAATGTGTTAAGCATTAGTGTTAAAGTCAGCTGCTTCGTAACTGACAAGCAGGAATGTTGCATCATGGGTAGATAAGGAAACGGAATTTGACCAGCAGTATTGAACTACAAGCAGAATGGACTGATGGCAGCACTCAAAAGTACATGAACTGGTGTAAAATGTGGCCACCCCTCACAGTGCAGTCAAAACACTACCCATCCAGGGGAGGTTTTACTGTGGTCTCGCCCTCAGAAACCAGAAATCCAAAGACCTGTACGATGACCTTTATAAACACTAAATATTCATGTTGAACTAAAAATATGGCTCTACTACATTTAGAAATCAGTGGACATGACTTTTAAAGGCAGAACGCAAAGACAGAACGCAAAGACAGAGTGGGGCCCATCACACTTCATGGAAGCACCAACACCTCAGTGAACAAATACTAGCACTCCTGACTAATGACGTTCAAGTGACTCCCCCCCCCCGCCCCCCGAGTTACAATTCTTCAAAATGTCTGAAGTCGTCCACCCACCAAAAACTGAATGTGTATTGAATCAGGCTTTGGAGGCTAATTTATAATAAAAAAATTGATTCATTTCACTTCTATCCTGAACTGTGGAGATTAGTATTGCCATAGTTTATGGGATGGTCTTAACCGTTTAACATTTTACAAAACTGACTAACAATGAATCAGAGCACCATATACCCTATTACTCCACGTAATCAAACGTATTGTTAAGGCTATGACTTTACACCCCGAGTTGACATAGTCAAGACACTAAGGTACCTGCTGGATTTTAATAACGGCTATGATTTTAACACACACACAAAAACATCCCACACCTTGGGAGCTGCTCTAGCTGTGGGCTTCTTCGGAGCTTTGACCTTAGCCTTTTCCTTCGGTTTGGACTCCTTCACGTCCGTGATGGACTTCATTGCGGCCGCTGCGTGCCTCAGGATACAGTCATTGCCACAGTACACGGAGTCCGGCAGGGCAGCCTTCTCGCAGCCAGGACCGATGCACTTTGGCAGGGATGCTGTTTCGACAGCCTGAGACCAAAAAATACCACCAAAACCAATTAAAGGTTTTCCAAGGGAAAGAAATTCAGATTGGGGAAGAAGGGCAGATATACTTACCGGCTGAAATATCTTAATTTTCTTTTTTCCACTTGGATTGGTAGCTTTCTCTATCCTGCCTTTGATCCCCAGGTCCTCACTGGCTTTGTCCTCCGAACCAGCAGAAGGCGCTGTCCGATCTGCAGGAGAGCTCTGCCGGGTCCTGCGGGCTGTCCGCTTCCCGCTGTCAGCGGGGGAGGCCGCCTGGCTCTTGCGGGCAGAGCAATTTGGGCAGATGTAATCTTCGCCGTTGCGCTCCATCAGACGGCCACGTGCCTCAGTGATACCCACACAGTCGCCGTGAAACCACTCCTCACAGCGGTCACAGCAAATCATGAACCTGCACGCAGATGGATGGCATAAGTGGACCGACAGAAAATCCGGGTAATGTCACATAACAGACACACCAATAACAGGCCAAGTAACACAATGTTACCTAGTATAAAGAAACGGACCATAAAGATCAAACCTTTTATTGTGCTTCTGCCGGCAGATGCAATATAGTGCATTGGGGTCGTATCCCTCGTTGTCAGATTTACCCGACGACTCTTCATCTTCCTCATCGTCGTCATAGTCGTCATCCTCCTCCTCCTCCTCTTTGTTGTCCTTACTGCCTTTGGCTCTCCGTCTAGGTTTGGAAGCCTTTTTGCCTGGAGTGGAGTCCTTGCTGGCTGCCGGAGTGCCCGCAGTAGTCTGCTCCGAAGCCTCATCCTCCCCTGCCTTTTTCCCATCCTCCTCAGTGCTTACATGGGACACAGGCTCCTGTGCGTCAGCCTCAGGGCCTCCCATGCCATGTTCGTCAGGCTCCTCTGCTTTCGGGGGAACAGTCTCTACGTTCTCCTCATTCTCTGAACTGCCGTCCTCACTGACAGAGCCACCTTTCGCGTCCTCCTTCCTGCCCACTGCCTTACTGTCAGGCTTCCGCTCGTCAGTCACCACGTTGCCATCAAAGCTGGCCTCCGACGCAGTCTCCGCGTCAGTAGGTGTCTGGGAGGGCGTGTCCCAGGTCTCCAGGTGGCCCAGACCACTCCTGCGACCACCACGCCCCCGCTTGGCTGTAGAGAGGAACTCTTCCAGCTTGTCGGTGCGCTTGGCCTGCCGGCCGCTGCGGCGGACCGGCGCACTCCTACTGTCCTGGCTGTCTGTTTCAGCCGGCATCTCTCGCTTGGCGATGGTGGTTCGGCGAAAGCCCCAGGTCTTCTTAAATTCACCCGCCTTGGCTGGTTTTCCAGAGTCATCTATCTTCTCTACATCCTCATTGGTCACCTCCTCTTTTTCATCTGCTGTTGAAGTAGTGGAAAGACAGAGATAGTATGTGCATATAAACATGGTTATATAATTTAACTCACAGCCTTGAACATGTCAGACATGAATATTTATACAACTTTGGAAGAAAACATGAAGCCTATGGAACACAAGCAAGCTAGAGTTACATCAGAAGGAAATAAGCTAGGGGGTACACATGTTGCAAAAGAAAGCACAGAAGTTCCCCCTTTCAAGCCTTTCCTCACAGTCACACAGCAAGCATGGTACCTTGGGAGCTGACGTCCACAGGATCCTTGTCTGGCTCTGGAGCTACAGAGGTGTCCAGGCTCCCACTACCCTCCATAGCAGGGACAGTATTCTCAAGCTGAATATCTACAATTAAAAATGATCAAATTAGAGGCTGGTAATCAGCTCCTTTCTACAGCAAAGAAAAATGCCTGCTCAAGATACATACTGAGGCTGACTCCGCCATACAGGAGGTACCTCAACCACAGGGAAAAAGGAAATCTGTTATAATGGCTAGCCGAATCCAAAGTCAAAAGGAGAGTCTAAAAGTAGTCAAACTGCTTCCACTGTGACTGCCATTCATTAATCACTCTTTGGAGAGAAGGGTGACCAGTGCCCTAAAACAAAAGGGCTTCTTGGAAAGCAATTCCAAAAGGCTCAGCTCAGGGCCAATTTTATTACACAAAATGTTAAGTTATAATGGGAGTAGCCTACACAACACACAAAGCCTCTGGATAGGGATTTGACATGTATTTATATTTCAATATTTGGAAAATTAAAGGCATGCTACTGAGCTCTGGTCAAAGCAAAACAATGTTAATTTTAGCAACAAAACTGAAGCAGTCAATACCAGCCATTGCGGGGGAGGAGGGTTTTTACAGCACCTTTATAATAAACCAATGCCGAGTTTCATATTTTCATAATTAAAAGAGATGACAATAATAATTTCCATGGATTACCGTTTCCATTATTAATGTTACAGGCACATTTTACCATAAAATACAATAAAATGGCCTTTGGTGGAAAACAGTTATGCTACCACTGTACAAATTTGCACAACACAAACAAAATTTACCCTTTTGTAGTATTTGGAATTTCTACCAAAAAACCATCACAAAAATACGGCCACACAACAGTTTGCTTTTGGTCAGGCTATACACACACAACACGTCAAATTTAAAATTTGGGAGAAGGGCTCCCCCCTCTTCCATCCTAAAACAGGACATCCTTAAAAGTTTCTTTATATACATGCTCAAAGTTCATTAAAATTGATTTCACTCAAACTGAATTTTGAAACCATGCTAAAATAGGATTGAGTCCAGTTAGAAAACTGAAAGCAAGTCTCCAACCCAAAACCAGACACAGGGACCTACTCAAAGAAACCCAACACTAAGCCTGGCTTTACTCAATGCTGCCAGATCCCTGGCATGAGAGGCACATGTATTCATTACATCATTATTGGTTCAGTACACATAAAAGAAATGGACAAATTTCTGGACATAGGAAACGCCTACATTCATAAGTCGATAATCAACGCAGAAGAAATGCCAATTGTGGCTGAGCCGAGTACGACTAATACTGGAGAGCTCAAAGACCCTCTCACATCACTTAAATCCAGTAGCTTGGGAACATTTTGGTTTCCTAATAAAACTACACCAACAATGGAGAAAGAATAGCCAAGACCAAGACTGTCGGCTGTCACACCAAACTCGGATGCGCTGTTGGAAACACAAACATGCCAACTCATTTGAGATGACATCATTCAAGTCCCTGTACTACCGGAGAAAGTCTCCTCCCGCCGTCTTATGGCTCTTTTCCACTACCACGAAGAACTGAGTCGTACTGCAAACTTACGGTTTTCCACTGTAAATTCTGAGCCGTACCCACACGGACACAGCCCTCCTTATTAACAGACCCGAAGGTGTGATCAAAGAGCTGGCTGCATTACCATCATCTGATTGGTGAAATGCAGGGCAATAGCAGTGTTCCGCATTAACGTGCATGGATTATCCGAAGAAAAAAAAAGGGCTGGGTGATATACTTCAAATCAATAACACAACTAATTGAACATTTTACACTGATCGAGATTAATGAACAACTTTTTTGTCCTTTCACTGGCAAGGTTTGTACTGTAAATATGCTTAACTATTAAAGCTGAGATATATTTCACTTTAAACAACAACTGACAGAAACACCAATGAATCATTTATGGTTACTGAATATTTCGAGCAACTGAACTCAAAGCATAAAATTGCTTGAAATGACAATGTCTAATGAAAAAGGTCATATTTTTAGTTCATGTAAAAGAAAGTTCTCTAAAAGTAGAATAGTTAGCATTTCTTGCAAACAAATTAGCAAAAAGCACAGTGATCACATCTGTCTGGATGAATTGATCACTATAAGCAGGTGGTTATAACCATTTTTTTCTTTTTCTTTGTCTGGCAAAATTACCATCTAATTGACATTTTTACACGATAAGGCAATAAAAGAGACAGCATTGGTACTTACAGACTCAAAATACAGTACAGCTGTTTCAAACGCTTTTCAAATTAGTACTGAACCAATTACTGAGCTGTGTATAATTCCAATACGGTATAATACAGTACTGTACATAAAATATAGCTACTGCATCTCGGTGACTCGTTTTTGGCTGTTTATCGTTAGCTTTAATTTGTGTTTGTCAATGAGAGAAAAGTACTTTCCTGTCATGTTTTCTGTGCACGCAGCATTAGCCTCAGGTATCTAGCCAGAAACAGGTTACCGCAGGGTAGAGCTGAAGATCTTTGCCTGAACCCAACGGGTTCCATCATTTTCACGGGCTTGGACCGAAATCTGTCGGGCCCAGGCCTAGTCTGGTCTAACTTTTAAGGCCCAATCATAGCTCTACTGCAAGGCATTAAAAGTAGACAAGTTTAAAATTAAGTTTTTTTTTTAATTTTCCATATGTTATGTATAACTTGAACACCGTAAGCACACAAAGCAGACTACTTGATTAGTACAAGCAAATTACAGTATTTGTACAGGAATGATTCCAGTCCCAAGCATTTTGATCCATATAAGCGGGTAATCACTATAACCATGATCGCTATAAGTGGATTTAAAATACCACTGTATTTTAAATATTGCTAGTGCTGAAACTAATTGGTGGTTTTACGTTTGGTAGCTGAAACCTTTTCTATTTGTTCAGTGTCATCTTTACTAAAGCTACAATGTGTCCAAACGAAGGACACAGAATCTGTCTTTGGTACAAGCTGCTCGAGTTGCTCAGTCAGCTCGGTGTTTGAGTTCTCCTCCATGTTGCAGACTGGACGGGGCAGAGTCAAGTGGCAACACAAAGTACCATGCTTTTAAGGGGACAGTACATAAACACACACTGGGGAAGGTATAATTTTTAAGCATTAACAGAATTTTAAAATTGATGTAACCGACGAGGACAAGATTACATTGATTATGAATTTGGAATGTTTGATTAATTTTCAATCAATTGTCCAGCCCTAGCATATTTCTTAGTAGTATCACACATTGAGATTTATTGATGCATTACTGATAACTCGGAACTTGAAAAACTCCAAACCACCCATTTAAAAAAGTACTACAGAACAGCTGAACACAATGAATTTGTAATGGTAGTTCAATGTAATAAATTACATTAAAGTTTGA
This sequence comes from Mormyrops boulengeri, assembly GCA_026781065.1. NCBI lineage: Eukaryota > Metazoa > Chordata > Actinopteri > Osteoglossiformes > Mormyridae > Mormyrops > Mormyrops boulengeri. The sequence goes on along the minus strand of JAODLD010000151.1, from coordinate 83,687 downwards.
TGCTAACATAAGACAGCAATTCTCAGACTAGTGGAAATTAGCAAGTAGTAAATCATGATGTACACCGTGTGAGCATGTGGACAGTAAATAAGCATCTTTTTAGTTTTACTTCACTGTCACTCTCCAAAACCAGGCAACACAAAACCCAGGCAAAGGCAACCCTTCTGAAGTGGAAAGCCAACTAGAACCATGCTCTAACTAGTGTATCTTTGCAGTGCAGCTTGGGTACAGTTCAGTTACCGGATACCAGCAGTGCATCTTAGGTACGAGACTGTTCCTGTATGCCAGTGGAAAAGCACCATAACTTTTGCCAGGAATATGGGTGTATACGCAAATTTGTAACCATATATTGTCGTTTATGCTGCTTTATCTAAATTTTTAGGGTGCAAATGAGCATCTTAGGTTTTTTATTCAGCCGTCAAACATTTGTTTTACAAATGTTATTAAAACTGCCAAAGCCAAATCAAAACATTGTTCATAACATTCATAGGTTTTCCTGCTGTATTATAATTGCACCACACCTTGAGCCCAAAACAGAGGTGTGTACCAAACAGACTTGTACAATGTTATCCCTGACTGGGACGGCATCTGAAATTTTGCCAGATAAAACCAAAAATATTCTGTCCAATTGACAAAGGCAATTAATGAATAAAAGTCCACTGAAACATTACTATCAACATGTGGAGGTTACTTGTTCTCATATTAAAATCTAATGGGGAGCTTAAAAGGTTAATCATTGTTTGGCCCACACTTTTAATGTGAATGAAAAGACACAGGGCACCGGCAAAAGCACTTGACACACAAGGAGGATGAAAAGGACAAAACGGATGACTAGGAGTGGATGACTGTAGCTAAAAGTGAGGTTGTATTCACAACATGAATCACTCAAAAATTTTAAAAAACAGCTGCCAGAGACTGCATACACCATTTTACAGCTCACACACTAGGGTGGGGCGATGTCAAAAATGAGATATAGAAACAGATGATTGATGATAGTTGTTCAACACCTCCCCCCAACCAACACACACACTATAAATTTAGTCAAAAGTGTAAAGACAGGGGAAAAAACAATATACAGATAATCCAAACAGCTGGCATTAAATCTTGCTGACCAGGGTGGAGGGGAGGGGAGTGACCATTTTTTAGTCTCTGTGGGGAAGAGGAAAGAAAAAGATTGGCAAGCCAAATTTGAGATTTAAAAACAGGTCACGGATGATCTAAAACAGTCTGAAGTAAAACTTATCACGAACTTTAAAAGACTGTTGGAAGTTTGAAGGGTTAATGAAATGTTTACAAAAAAAAAGGCAGAAACGTAGGCTACAAGGCTGTACTGAAAGCCACATCATAAATCTGTTATGCTGTGTGTGTGTGTGTGTGTGTGTGTGTGTGTAGTCTAAGCCTACATCCCAAATAAAGGCAATAACTGCTGGTCAGTCAGATTCCGACACCAGGTTACATGTCTTATGATCAATTACAAATACCGCCAAAGTATACAATCCTAGTAGGTACACCACATAACTGTTCAAACAGCTATTCATGGCCCTGTTTACACTTGGTTTCCAGATGTATCATGGGTGATCAGATAGTAAGCGGACAGTTCTAAATAACCTTAAAACGCCACAGGGGGACTAACTTGCAGAGGCTATATCCGCCTTGCTCCAGGTGAACACACACTCAGATGAAGTCATCTCATGAGTATGTTGCAGCTCCAGCAGCAAATCCAAGTTTGGAACAACAGATCCGGGTCTGCGTCTTACCATCTACCTTCTCTCCAGTGTTGGTATAATTTATTGGGAAACCCAAAATATTCTCGAACTACCGATTAAGGTGATGTGTTTGTGTGAGCTCTCCAGCATAACCAACTCACAGCCAAAATTAGCACAATGTTTTCTGTATTGAACATAAAATTATGAATATTCTGCCCATGTCAACAAATGTATTGATTCATTTCAATGTGTGTGAACCCAAAATGTAGCCAACAGTACACAAGGAATATGTATGCAGTTACAAACTTATACGTTAAGACCGGAAATGAACAAAATGACAGCTATTACAAGCATAAATTCAGAATAATCATTTACTGTCATTGAAACCACTGTGGTTCGCTATAAGAATCAGTCAGGTTTAGTAAAAGCACAAATTAAACATTAACATGAATAATTAGTAATGCTTTAAAATTAACTGCATCATCATGAAGCTTTTATAATGCCTTCATGGAACATTCAGTGTACCTTCACAATGCATTCGTAATGCATTCAGAAGGAACAAGCATTCATTAACATCCTAACATACATTAACAGCTTTATTACGCAAAATATGATTGAAATGTTTGTTGATGTATATTATAGCTGTCTTGATGACTGAAAGTTATGACCAGTGCTTTAAGACATGTTAAGATATACTTTCACATCGCTTATGAATGTTCTATGAATGCATTAAGATGCACTGAATGTTCTATGAATGCATCATGCAGTTGCACTAAATGTTCTATAAATGCATTATGAACGTGCAGTTAATCTAAAGCATTACCAAATAATTTACAGCAGCGACAAAGACAAACAATCAAGGTTTCAAAAATGTGGCCTAAAGTCAAATGTATTTGCAGGCTGCTTCTCTGACAGTGTATAACAACAGTGTAACTATTGGGCCGTTTAAGAAATTTAAAAAAGATTCAGAACATGACATATGAAGGCAAATTACTATGCTGACCATTTAGCGATGCCCACAGAAGCCAGCAGCAAAAGCAGAAGATGTCAGCTCTTCACATTTTAATTATAGGTACTGGCAAAGTATGGCTTTGTGCTACTCAGAATCAGCGCAGCTACAAGCTTCACCTTCCATGGCAGCAGACCATTTGTTACACAATGTGAGGGACTGGATTTTAATGAGCTTGGGACTTATGGATAATTCATACTTCACTTTTGCATGTGCACTTCTGGTCTACACACAGGGGGCATTATGTAAATTTAATCATACAGGTTTAGTGCCAGACGGCATGTGTGTAGTCAAATTTTTATGTCCAGTGAAAATCATGCACGCCAGTGTGCACCAACTGCACATGTGCACGGAAATTTACTAGTATTTCCAATAGGTGGCAACACTGACAGAGCAGAGGTCAACAAAGAGTAGAAGAAATGCTGTATTTGTTGCAATACATCTGGTGGAATGTCACTCCTGTATGCATGCACTGACCACGACCATCTGGGGCCAAGGACAAGATACTACACGCTCTACCATCCACCAACCAAAAGAGCACATGGACTAGAGTATGAACCAAGCATTAAGAGACAGTCCCCCGAGACCACAGCTGAACTTAAATATGAGCAAATGCCACCAATTACATAGTGGCTGTTTCGCCTGTCTCTAAACAACAGCGAGACTCGATGGGCGGGGGCAGGTCATACCTGCTGCAATGTGTGTGTGCTGTGAGGAGGGATTCACAGCTGACCTAGGTCAGTCCTGCAGTCCTCAGGCTGTAATGTTCAGGCTCCCCTTAATGCAGGTCCTGCTGGCAGCACATTGCCTGACACAGAAGAGGCTAAGCGTGGAGCTAGAGGAAGAAACAGAGGCAGTCAGCATGTGAGCACCTTATACACCAGCGAAGTCCTTGGGGACCCCCAAACAGTCCACATTTCTGCTTACTCCCAATCAGCAACAACGAATCCCTGGTATTGATGTGCTTGGAGCTGTAAAACAGCAAAAATGTGGATTGTTTGCCCCACCCCCAAAGGACTGTGTTAGGAAACACTGCTTTAAACCATAACTCTGGTGGGCACCTGGCTCTTCACAACCAGAGCCTGGGGGGGAAAGTAATCAAAAGGTGGACCCAACATATAAAAGCAAATTTTGGACTCATACCTACTTTCGTTTCTTAAATAATGTGCAGGCTGAATAATCAGCCCCTCCCTTTTACACATTAAGACTAATGGTGAGAAATGCCACAAAATGAAGCAGTGACAAGAAAACGATAATTAGCAAAGAACACATCTCCAGCAAAAAAACATTTAACAAGTTTGAAAGGCATTTACAATATTTCACCAAACCTGCAATGCTTTCAGACTAGCAAAGATATGCGGAATAGTACAAACTGCAGAAAGAGGGGATACCTTTAACACAAGAAGCAAGGTAGTGTGGCTGGCCTGAAACTTACGCCATCAACAGCAACTCACTTCAGCAGTTATTCCAGTTCAGTTTATTCCAGAAAGGTAAAATTAAGCACATCCAGCAAAATTAACTAAAATTGACAATGAAATTACCTCACACCCCCACAAAAGGGTCCAACTGCTGCATTTGTTTTCCCACAAAATGGGAACAATGCTTATCATGCCTTAAATGATTTTGCATGTGAGGCAAGTCACCTGGGAACACAACCACCATTATAAAATCATAAAAGTGCTTTCTTGCTGGTCTACATGCTGGTTGCACCAATAAAATGACCAAGTAACTAAAAATGAATTGTAGAGGATACCCAACTTCAACAACCCTGTTAGGGCCATGGTGATTTGGATCCTATGCCTGCATCTAGAGGGGTTTATGTTCAAGAAGGCCACAAATGTTAAAAAAAAAAAATTAAAAAATGAAAAAGGGCATGAAAATTATTCCATTTGCAGGACAAATTTCTATAGCGTTTACCGTTTCCCAAATATTTAAAGTTCATTTCCATTTCCAGTCAATGCGCAGCAGTTCATAGGAAGCAAGTGAAAATGATTAATTACTGAAATAGATACAATCACCTACCCATTTCATGATTTCCAAGAACAAACCCACCACTGAAACCCATCTTTTACCTACAGCAGTAACTCAATTTACTTTTTCATTCATGGAGATGATTTTACATCTTAATCATATCTGAAAGGTTATCACAAGGAATAAATGTGTGCTTTACTACTGAGCATTACAAAAAACGAACAAAATGTTGTATGCATAATTAATTCTTATGCCGGAACTTACATTGGTGAAAGTACAATGAAAGACCACCACATCTGAGCTAACCCATGCCCAAAATTTCTAAACAGAAATTATATTGGCTGAAGGATAACTATTCATCAGAATGAACCATCTATAAAAATTATATCACTCCCTGTCAAGCTATGTAACTAGATTTAGAGCAATGTTCATCTAAAATACAGGGTTTAAAATACATTTTTGCAACCACTCAGACTGGTCACTTGGGTTTATTCCATTTCCTGTGTGGTTCCAGTTCTTGTTTAGCATTCTCCAAATACATAGGACAGAGTATAAGCCTTTTGGCTAACGGCAGATACAAAGTAGGATGAGTATCTACCAAGAAACTTTAGAAGAATGCAACTGAACTGGACACAGATCGTTAAACAAAAAGCTGACACGTATTTTAGTATTATTTTAGACAGTGATATCCAGAGATTAATCCAAGAGTTCTTTACAAATACTAGAGAAAACACATTTCCCAATTAATGTATAACCTCAGATAAGCCAAAGATTAAAACATTCACTTACTACTAGATTCATCTGAAATTAGAGCTGGACGGTATGACCAAAAATTTATTTCACGGTATTTTTCAAAGTTATATCGGTTTCACGGTATACTACAGTATTTTTTTTTTTTTGACTGGGCGTTTACCACATTTTACAGGACACATTTTTGTTTTACGTTTTTGCATTGTTCCCACATTAACTATATTATTTTATTATTAGCCATTGCGCCTATCCGCTACCTTAATGATAACATACGGCTAACGTGTTTGTTGGCTAACTGCTTATAGATAAACGGCTAATGTTAAGGTGCGCGCCGGCCAAGTTAACATTTTTTGATAAGTGTTTAATAGTTCAGTGTTGCTGGAACGCAACTGAGCACGCAAAATTTCTCATAAAAGACCAGGATGTCTGTCTTTAAGATGATTCGCCAAGTTTGACGTGCTACTTGACTCCGTCGCCACAACTTTGTGGCACTGTTTGCATAGAGGCTTATCGACATCCTTAGCCTTTCCATGCTCGTCTGCAAAATACTTCCAGGCGGCACTTCTGCGTATTTTTTTTTTTTTTTTTTACACTAAAGCAGCTTGCGAAGTCCCTTCAACTGCAGCATATGCCATGTTCAGCCAACTCTGTGTGTGTGTGTTAACCAGCACGAATGCGTTCAGCGGCAATTGAGAGGAGGGGAGGGGCTGCGCAAGTGTGTGTGTGTGCATGCACGCATGCCTGCACTGTAGCAGTGCTGCGTGAAGTGTGGCGAATGAGGGGAAAACCTAATCCGATAGTAATTTTTAATATGGATTAGTATCTGAGGATCGATTTTTGAGAAATCCAGTGTCATTTTCAACTCCAGTGTCAGCTATATCTTCCATGGTAGCGGTCCAGCAGGGAAAAAGGTCCCCCCTTACACAGTTTCCAGCTGCGCCACTTTCCGAACATTGGGTAGGCTATTTAAACCGGTACTGCGGTATAAAAAAATCAATATGACAATAATAAAAAATGGTTTTCGGTATGAACCAGTATACCACCCAACATGAAATGTCAAATCACCACCCCAAACCTTTAAAAACGCTCCTGATTCCAAGATCAATTTGTCTTTTCTAATTTAATCAACTCACACATATTAAAATAGAGGATTAGGGTTTCAGATACAAGAATATCAGCATTTCTGAATAATTTTTTTTGAACACTTTGGATATCCTATACCAAAAAAATCAGTAACAGAAACTACTAGCATAGAATCAAATGTTAATAGAACTTCTAAAAAACACTATGCAATCTTATTTCTTAAACCCACGCAACCAGGCTGAGATGACATACTGAACAAAAAAAAAAAACAGTTTGCAGTAAGTGGCATTTAATTTTCAAAACATGCATTTTAGGAGTGCATCTATTCTCTCGACATCTGTTAAATCTGGGCTCTAAGAAAAGGACAAAATATCTATCCAAACTGACTGACCACATGAAGACAACCTGCACTGTAAGACTTGTGACCAGTCAGTCAACTGTGTCGTATTCGGGGTTGGTATGTACTCAACAATGTTTAGTAATGTGACTGGTCTTAACTCAATACAACAAAGCCAGAAACTGAACAAACGGACAGAATTTTTAATTCCCTCCATTACTACAGAGCAGGAGCAACGTCCTTCAGACACTGACTAATTGTTATATACCAAATTTAGGCATTCATGCATTATGACAGAATGAGTATAGTGCTGAAAATTTGTTCAACGGAGAAGAGCCTGATTTTGGCCTCATATCCCAGCACACATAGTTCCATAAGCATATAGTTGTTTAATGAATTCACAAACTACTAAACACATTCCACCATAACAAATTCCACAGCATTTTTCTTTTTTTGTTGTGAATTAGCAGGAAAAGTACTGGTCCATGTCACAAACTAGACAGGCTGTTCCACAAGCAAAGAACTAAAGCTAATTATCAAAATGCTCATGGCAATTAAGGCAAATACCTACGTATTTGAAGTCTAGACTAATTCTTTTAGCCGCTGACATTTTCTGATATTTTAAGTTACTGGGAAGCATCTTGTATTTAATGTGAACCAAGCAGAAAGTAAAATACAGAATTAAAATTTCAGGTGGCTGAATTTCGGTGACAAATTGTATTTGATGATGTAGACCAACGTCATATTTTTCTAACAGGAATTAACATTTAGCAAAATCTACCTTGTGAATGTGATGGGAAAAAATCATTAAAGTGGTGCGTACAAAATAAAAAACTGCCAGGCTGCAAGAGGCCAGGCAGCCTGTTCATAACATATCACTGATCATTAAAATTTACACGACTTACACAAAGCGCTCTGTGGCTAACCATGAAACATGGCACACCATGAATAACCTAGCAAATAGAACAGAGCTGACGTCCACCATGATTAAATGTGGAAGCAACTACCTAAAGCAGCTCTACAGCAAACACGCACTGTAACCCTTATGGAGAGCGAACCAATGGTTTGCTTCTACTGTGAACAACGCAGGTAAAGTAACAGTATCTTACAATGCAACTGTAACAGGTCAAGAAAGATGAGGAAAAATGTCAAAAATGATCATGAGCCCCAAGAACCGATGTCACCAAAACTGACCCTCCAAATAAAGTTCAAGTTTTTACATAATCAAAGTTAAAATGGATGCTTTCATTATATAAACTACATTTCAGAAGGAAAGTGTGAACCTTTCAATAGGCTAATAGTTCACATGCATAAAAATGACGGACAAAAAGCACATGGTGTGTTAAATACAGTTTTCCACTATTTCCCCGATTCAACACACTACATTACCACAGTAACACTTTACCTAGCAAAATATAAATCCAGAGGTGGCAATTTCAGGTGCAGAAAGTAAAAATCCAGACCATGATTTACTTTCAACCAACCAGTTGAGCATAAAGTTTCACAGCCACAGAGCACTCAACTGGTTGGTTGAAACAAAATCTTGGTATGGATTTGTACTTTCTGGACCTGAAATTTCCACCTCTGTATAAATCGACTCAAGAATGGAGGAATGTGATAGAAGATTGCGATGCAGAGAACAGCGGCGCAGTTGCCATGACCGACCACTAGATGGCACATTGGACATTACGGCTCTATTGTATTGCCACTTGCCTCCATTTTAAGAGCTCGCAGCGCTGTTATCTGCGAACACAAAAAGGCACTTTTCCGTCTACAGATCCGAGACTTCTGTAATACCTAACGAATTTCTAGGTCAACTGGTAAAACAAATTCATCGATATCAAAACGTAACTTCACCAGGTTCTGTATCAATATATCGGACAACTTCAATATTACAGTAATTTCAATAAAGGATTGGCAATTAATTACAAGATTTCCTACTGCTGCATTATTTAAAACCTCACTAACATAAAAAGTTGTGTAAATGCATATAAAACAATATTAATATCCGGCAAACAAAGATAAATCTCATGGGACCGTCCCCGTGATTATGGCGTAGCCGTGTACCTCGAAGGGCAACATTCCCTCTGTTAATGATCCCACTATACTAACTGTGAATGCTAGGTTAAATTATTTTTACTTGTGTCCTCGTTTACGCAGATACCTTCACACGAGATCAGACCTGGGGTTATCATATCACATCCACAACCAGTGCAAAACTCCACTGCAAAACTGCAAAATGTGCAGGTAAATCTAAGAAAATCGAAAAGGTTGCTCTGGCTAGTTTTATATTTTTCGCTTCGATAGCTCTAAAAACCCATACCGCAAGGAAATAAACGGGGTCAATTTGGTAATTTCAAATAGCTTAGTTTATAATTAAGCCAAATGACAATTTATATGACCAGTAGTACCTACACCGACACACGGAAGCAAGTGACAAGTTTTTTGTGCCAGACAGGAAAATGTTTTAACTGTCGCGAATATAACTTGAGCTCGGGCAGTGTGTGCAGTCATTCTGACGGAGGCCGCCGCGGTAGCCTGTAGTTCTGGCGCTCCCACCGAGCCGCGTGTCCTAGAAAACACTACGAAATGCCAGCCGCCGCTACTTCAGAAATTCGCAGGACAGCTACACTGACAGAGAACAGCAGTCCGTTGCGTTTCTTCTTACCGAGTAATTTCGAGGCCGTTTAAAATATGAGATCAGCGGCTAGTTAGCCGAGTAGCACAGAAAAGACCAAAACACAGGAATCACGCGGGCCGCCGTCTCGCGCCAGTCTCGCCCCCCTCCGCGCCATTATGAGACATTACGACGTATTAACTTCATTAGCCAGTAGCTTGTCACACAACTCACTTCACGCGTGTCGCGGGCTTTCTAATGAATTACCAGCTTTTAGAAGCAGATCTGGCGAAACGGTGCTAATCAGCGCCACTTATAACCTTAAAACTGCAAGAAGCGCCCCTTGCTAACCACGGTTCCTATGGTATTAACGGCTCCAACACAGGGAATTTTTAGTTCAACGAACGTTATAAATTAAATGATACGGCGAAAATACCATAATTTAAGTGAAACATCATACGGATGATTAGAAACAGTTAACGCCGTGAACATGTCATCAGAACGCCGTTTTATACGGTTTGCAGTGTCTCACGCCGACGAAAGGCCCGGGGAGCTATCGTTAGACTTACTGGCCTGGCTTCGGATCAACCAGCTAAGGTCAGCAGACGAATGGCTTAAAACGGCACGTTAAACACGTAACCCGAAACAAACTGCCGTTCAAATAAACATTTCAAAAGCTCTCCCAGCTAGTGAGTTACCGGCTGACCGGGCGTACGGACGCGGTGTACATTTTAGATAATCGGTTTTTCCCTAGCTACGACACAAGCCGCCATACTCTCGAGTAACCACGCCATGCGCAGCAAATGAAGAATGTAGATCAGGTCACTACAATAACCCGCGATTTTTGCTAACTTTAGCAAGTCTGGCATCTAGCGCCTTCGTCCTTTAAGTCCAAGTGCAAAGTGAAACGCAGCCGACTCACTTGATATGCTCGTTTTACAATCTAAGACGATCTCCATTCAGTCCTCCATTTTCCGCGACGGGAATGATGGCGAAAGCGCTGGATGGCATGAGGAGACGTGAAATACTGTGGCAGGCTACAGCGCCACCCCCGACCGGAGGTGAGAACTGCAGCTGTGTTTTGTGTACGTTTTAAGTCGCACATGCGTGCAGATAACCTGGGGGGATAGCAATTGGCTTGAGCGTACTATCTCAAGTATTAAAGAAATAAAGAAGTAAAAAACTTCAGGCAATGGAAGATACCATTTCACAGTATCTCTCTTTACAAATAATACGTTTAGGAATGCTGGACAAAAACGCACAGTTTAGCATCTATATCTATATCTATTTAAATATCTATTTTGGATACTGAATGTGTATTTTAAATTGCAGTTTTAAGCCACGTGCTAAATTTCCCCAGAATGCACAGTAAATTGGTCAATTGTACTAAAACGTTCTTTGCCGTCATTGGGTTGCCTGTGGTGCTAATTTTGCTTCATGAAATTTATATATATACAGTAATCCCCCGCTAATCGCGGAAGTTACGTTCCAGACCCATCAGCGATAGGTGAAAATCCGCGATATAGAAAGACCATACAAATAATTTTTTAATAGTTTAAGCCTTAAAATACCCCTCCCACACTATTTAAAAGCGATAGGTAAAAATCCGCGATATAGAAAGACCAGATACATATTTTTTTAATAGTTTAAACCTTAAAATGCCCCTCCCACACGCTTTAAACACGTGTAAACTTATTAAAACACACTTTATAAACACATATAATATGTGGATGTCGGGCTAAGGATATGACTAACATAATAATAATATGTAATGTATATACTTATATACAGTACACACATCTCTCTCTCTCTGTATAGCCTACGTAATGGAATATGTAAAAATAAAAACATTTAAATAGGGTGACCAGATAATCCATGTCATGGAGGACACTTTGAGCTACTTCGGGTTTTACAAACTACTTTCAAACTGAA
>JAODLD010000151.1:44714-71771 GCA_026781065.1 Mormyrops boulengeri | reverse complement strand
AAAAAATGCTAATGCTAACTATGACAACCTTAACCCCTACCCAGCCCTAACCATAACCATAAGTAACCAAACAAAATTCAAGAGTTTTTGCATTTTTAGTTTTTTCATTGCAGTCTGATTTTTATTAAATTGAGTTTTCCCTTATGGGGACCAGGAAACTGGTCCCCATAAGGGGAAAAAAACTGGTATTCATCACGTTGTGGGGAGATCGTGTCCCCATAAGGTAAGGTATAACTGCTCACGCACACACACACACACAAACACAGTGTGCCTGTGATCAGAAGTCCGCCAGTTCGGACCCAGCTTCGGCACGTCTGCGGCTCCTTGAGGAAGGCCCTTAACCCCCAGTATTCTGGGTTGCCGCTGCCCTTCGCCTCATCTTTCTGTTGCCTACAAAGAGCAAGTTGGGGGGAGGCGTAAAGAGAATTCCCTCACAGGGATCAATAAAGTATCAATTATATATAAAAATAGCAAAATGACTACATACACTAGATAAGGGGTAGGCAACCCTGAACCTACCTGGGGTGCCGGTATCCAGCAGTTTTCTATCCTACCTGATGAGTTACTATCTGCCTGAAATCAAGTGTGGCTCATCAGATACCAGGTAGGATGGAAACCATGCTGGAGCGGCACTCCAGGATCTGTGGCCTGTACTACGAAGCAGGGTTACTGTCTTATTGGGGTAACTTGTGGGATTTAAGGTAGTCTGGGCAAAATGTAAGTGAACGAATATGAAGTCCATTTAAGCTGTGGTACCTTAAATCCGACAAGTTACCCCGATAACTATAAGCCAGTAACCCCGCTTCGTAGTACAGGCCACAGGGCTGCCTACCCCTGCTAAAGATTATGTCATTAACATTAACAGAAGTGACGGTATTAATACATGATAACAATAAATAAGAAAGAAAAAGCTGTTCTGTTCATATCATGATTGTATATAATGACAACGTAGCGCTAGAAAATCCTCGTGCAAATAATATAATTTACAATTATAACTTAAACCAATGAGATGAGAGACTATAGTTTCGCGGAAATTGTGTGGTGCCAGAATACAATACTGTACGCTGCACGTTATACAGGTTTCAACGTCCACAGAACTTAATACTTTGGAGATAATAAGCGTCACTGTGCACCGTAACCCTGGCCCGTTACGCTGGGCTTTATGGCAAACCGAAAGAACGCGTCCTAATTTCGCTACTAAACGCTACGTAAAACAGGCTTAATCTTATTTTCTTGTAAAGGTCACGAAAATGTCCAAATATAATTGCAGAGACACGTGGTAGTGTAGTTCCATTGAGTACTGGTGCTTCTGGATGCTATTATTTTATCATGATCTGGGGTTAATACTTAATGATATCTATCGCGGATACGTAACAAATCTTAAATGCATTGCTTATGTATGTGTGGGGTATATTACAGTCACATCGGCGTATTTTGCGTAATGATCCTGCTTCAGTCAAGCTTTCATTCATAATATAATTCACAATAAACGAAATTGATGGACTGCTACAGATGAATACCTTTTAAAGGTATACATGAATGATTGAACTGAACGTGAGGGAGTCCCTATCACTGTACCTGCAGATGGCAGTGCAAGGCCTTTGTTAAGACAGCGTGGGTCTTTCTGCCTACATGGAGAAGGCGTTAGGTTTCAAGCCCAAAGTGGTCGGAACGTCAGGTTTCTTGTTTATAGTGCACCCCTAAGTGATATGCATGTCCCACAAATAGTAGAGGCAAAGAAATAAAGGCGATCGTGATAATACATGCACGTTTTTTTCTAATTTCCAGCTGATATACTAGTCCCGCTTAAGCAGCAGCAAAACACAGCGTGCGCTTCCCGCGGATTTAACACGTTGCCAGTCTCGGGAAGAACAGGTGTAACGATTCAGTATAGAGTTTCTATTCTTATCTTTATTTATCAAAAATTCCATTCCTAATATATTTGACAAGCGGCATGATTTTGCGGGATATTAGCCATTGTCAGTTATTTTTAGGAGCATGACCTATATTTACTGTAACTGGAGACGGGTAGTTTGCCTGAGCATACTAAATTTGTTGGGGATGCTTAAACCTGAGGGCTGCTGGCCCAAATATTTAACGGATGCTACACATTCAGCTATATTGGCAAATTCATATAGGGTTTTTTTTTTACTCATAAACGATTATCTATGTCACAAAACCTCGCCTGCCATGCCTGAGGTGAACGCTTTGCTGTATTTGGTGCAGGAACAGTAAGACCTCTTGATTACGCTGTACATGCAATTGTGTCAAGCGGCTAGTTGCTTTACCTTTTTTCTGTTATGTGTTGTCAACATGAATTTCGTCTATTAAACAGTTGTAATGGAGATAATGTGATGCATGTTATAGTAACAAAAACACAAACGATTGGCCATGAAAATTTTACAATATGCTTTATACGTCAACGAGCTCCAGGCAATTTAACATGAAAGTGCAAACTTACATGTAATAAAGATTCACGGTAGTTAGAAAAAGGCTGTGGTAGTCAGACTGACACTTTCCAATTCCCGGGTATTTATTTACAGTATGTAAACAACAAACCGTGAGACAAACTTGCTCACAAGTGACACAGTCTCTCTTCTTCCTTCCCGATTGCGATTATCTCTATAGGAGTCATACCTTCGCACGTATGTAAGGTCTTCCTTAATGATACAGCTGAGAGGCTAAATGAGACAAAGCACAGTGTTAACCATTGATATAGAGGCTTCCAGAGTACGTCTGGATTCCTTGTCCTTTCCTGGTGCCACGCTGGAGGCAGCCCATCCGATGTCCACCAGATGGCTAGACAGCGCCATCGACAGGTTTGCCTAGAAAATGTTAGTAACACGAGAATCCTTGTTCCAGCACTTAAAATGCAGTTTTTACGTCCAGTTTAAAGGCAGACCTGTGTTTTATGCAGTGATAAAACACAAGAATAATAATTGTTCACTTTCTCTTTGAAAGGCTTGTAGTTATTTGTACACTTTAAAGTCTTTTATACTCTATGTGTAATTTAAGATATAGTTCCAAACATATCTCTACTAAACCATATGAAATGAGGATATGAATGAAAGACAATTATATATATGGAAGTGATAATACAAAAGAGTTGGAGTCAGGTAAGCATGTTGTAAACCTCAAAATGGCGTACAGCATCCCCTCTCATTTCCTTGTGTATATGTTAGTTACCACTTCAGCTTTTACTACGCAAAAGGTATTTTTACATGGTAACAGTACCCAGAGATATTTTAACATGTGCCTCTTTCCCATATAACTTAAAAAGATCTAATGAGTAAACATGAGGTTTGTGTATCTGTACAGTCATCGGTATATGTTATACATTTATCTGTCTTGTCCTCTTTTCTCGTTATGTTTTATTGAATGATGTCTGTGGTGGATGACAGTGTGGGTAAATCCCCTGGAAACCGTTTTCCCTCCTTGGCATCTCATCACAATTTGATTCCGGGTTCTGTGAAGCAAATTAATTTGCGGGACTGATCGCACATCAAATGCATTCACCCCTAGATAGCTTATTTTTCAGAGAGAGAGACTGACAAGAGTGGCATCGTCACCATAAAGGACCCCCTGACTTTCCACACTGTCGCTGATTACTGCACAGTCCCTGTCACCCCTGTGGGTCATTCAGTAATGCGATGGGGAGGGGGAGGGGAGTGGCCTTCGGGAATATTAACAAATCACAGACTTTAGTTTTCACTATTCCAGCAAGTTAACAATACCACATGAGAGAAAAAGACTTTTATACAAAACAGAAGAACATTTAAGGAACTGGGGAAGTTTCCTTTTGAAGGTTTTTTCCAGAAATACTGCAGTTATTGCTGGGGATGAGACGGTGGTATCATTCGTTAAACTGTCGTCAGGGGAACAGAGCCAAAGAAGCTTCCATCTCCTTTCAGAAAACTGCTGAGACGTGCTGTGGCCCTCGGTGACACGGGCCATGGGGACGGAGTCCGCTGCGTTGTCTGGCCGAGAGACCACCTCGTCCTTCCTCTGCGGGATCACCGGAGTTCCTTGGAAGGATGGTGAGGCCTGATTGAGCGGTGTCCCTCACACATGTGCTTGTGTGAGGATACGTGGGAATGTGGGTGTGTCCCAAAATGCTGGTAACGGGGGAGGAGCCATGGAAGGATTCAATAGTTCTTAATACTTACATTTAAAAAGTGCCACCCCACCCCAGCGTGTGCGGGGACTGTCCACGTGTAATGCTTTTTTGACGAAATCACAGACAGGCCACGTCACACCGAAGTTGGCCCCTCCTGCGGGTTATGAACCTGCGACAGGGGTGCCACTGTCTTTCCCCCGCTCTGTGCTTGAGTCCTTGTCTGGCAGGGGGGCCGCCGCTGCCCCGCCCTCCCCCGGAGACGCCTGTCCGCTGGCCGCCTGGCCAGATGCCTTGCCGCCTCCATCTGCCGCCACCTCTGGTTCCGATTCCTGTTGAGATGCCGCCGCTGAGGATGAGGGAGCTCAAGGTTAGAAAAAGGGCCAGAGTCATACTGTAGAGACACAGTGCAGAGCCACTAACCTGTACACTGCAGTTTCACCAATTGGGGGGGGGGGGGGGTATGCACGTGACAGTGTGTGCCATACTCACTGTGCGACTGTACAAAGCTACAGAATGTTTTGCTGTCATTCTAATGGCTGTTTGTGCGATTGTATGTTAACGTTAACGTTATGGTATTAAAATCACAGTGGATGTAAAGCTGCCCTGCAATAACATGGGGACATGCGTGTGCATGTGCGTGTGTGCCAGGGCAGGTACCGGACTGCGTGCAGGACTTCATGTGCTCTGGCCAGTGTGCCTGCTGGCAGGGGTAGTCGCAGTAGCTGGTGTTCCAGCAGCAGTAGAAGATGGCCTCCTTCTTGCAGCTGGCGCACCACTGCTTCTTCTTGGTCTCATCCACGGCCTGCTGTCTCTCCAGCTCCATCTGCTTCTTCACCTCCGCCACGAGCCGCTCGCGCTCCTGCTCCAGGCTCTGCCGCATCTCAGCCATGGTGAGCTCTGGTGCGCGCACACGCGCACCCACACACACACACACACACACAAGTTTGTATCCATATCATCGTGGTGACCGTGCATTCATTTCTATGGATATAAGACTAATCACAACAATGTCAACCTTAACCCCTACTCAGTCCGAACCTTAACCATAAGTAACCAAACAAAATACAAGGCTTTTGACATTTTTAGTTTTTTCATCACAGATTTTTATAAAATTGAGCTTCCCCTTGTGGGGACCAAAAACATGGCCCTCACAACGTCAAAATTGCAGGTTTTTATTACGTTGTGGGGACATTTGGTCCACATAATATAATTATACATGCACACACACACTCACAGGCACACACACACAGATGTGTGGTCCTTTAACAAGTGACCTGTGAACTATTTTATTCTTAAGACTTGTAAAAAACAAGCCCAGTTTCTGGTGGCTTTGCTAGGAACTGTAGAAAGTAACGTACCGAGGTTATGCTTCATCTCGGACAGTTCCTGCTGATGTAACCACTGTAATTTTTCAATTTCGATCCTCAAGCGCCGGATCTGTAGATAGGATTAGATTGGAGCAGGAGCAGTTTAGTTGGAGTCATGCATTCAAACAGCACACAAAGTTCATGGGCCTCATTCCCACTGACCTGACACTTAGGGACGGGTTTGTCACTGGTGGGGCCCCAATCAGAAAGTCACTTTGGGGATATGATCACTTCATTGCTGCATGTAGAGGTCTGCACTCCCGCGGGACCCGCGGCAATGGAGTGCGCCGCGAGACAGATTTTCATTTCTGAATGCGGGAGCGGGACAATTGAAATGACTCGCGGGATCCCGCAAAAAGAATTTGATTGAGTTTAAATAAGTATTGCGCAGATATTTTTGGTGTTAAATTATCACACTGTTATTCATGTTGGTGAGTGTACAGAAAGTTACACTTAAAAATTCACTGAATAAAACCAAAATAGACTACTGTGTCTAATTTACGTTTAGGTTTTACACAGTCGGCCTATCCTGGCACTTCCGTAAGGAAGTCCCTCATCACTCTCTCTCTTGGCGGTCGGCTAATGATGACTGAGCCAGGACAAAAATTTTCAGCACCTAAGGATGCAAGTTGCAGTTTAAGGAAGGGTAATTATCAAACTATTAATCCAATTAAGGGGAAATCAGATATATGACAGTTGTTTTCCATTGTCAGTGATGATAATGGCAATCACTTGCCTTTTGCCCATTGTGACAAATGCAACAAAGTGTTACCTTACACTGAGTACAAGTCTGGCACTTCAGGGCTAAAATACCATGTGCGTTCAGTATTGAAGGGGCAGACTACACTGACATCCATGATATTCATGGCAGTGCCAAGTGCAACTAGATCAAAAATGACAACTGTGCTAAAGAATTAAACGACACACAAATGTGAGGATTTTGTTTGGGCTGATCTATCACCTTTTGACACCGTCCATGGCCCGGGGTCCCTTTAACACAGCACCTTGCTGGCACAGCAGCCAGATAGGAAAGTATATTTGTTGAGTCTACATGTTTGTTTTTATTCTTAAGCTGAAACATATTTTTCCTTTGCGGTGGAATGAGACTTATAAGATGCAGGCAGGAGCGGGACGAAATATGACAAGCTTCTGTGGGAGCAGGACAGAATCTTGTGGGTGCGGGCGGGAGCGGGATTTAAAATTCCATCCTCATTTCATCCGCAGACCTCTAGTTGCATGTAACATTACAGTTAGCTAGCTAGCGAGTGAGTAGAGTTAGATCACAGCTAGCTAGCTGATTAGCAAAACATGTTGCTTTACCATCTAATAAATAAGGAGTTCGTTTAATATGTAGTGTAGTGACTGTTTGTGGCCAATGTGTGTGGTGATAAACAGTGCCGCTGCTGACGCTCACCTCAGCAATAGTGTTTCCTGATGTGCTTTTCGACAGGTCGTTGTACATCTCCGTCATCGTCCCTTTAATGGCGTCCATTATCTGAAAAGCAGATTTATGATCGGTCAGTGATTTGTAGCTCGGCACTAGGGGGCGCAGTGGTTAGGAAAGCAGACGGCTCCCGTGAAAATTCGTCACGTTCATGATCAGAACGATCCTGGGACAGAGTGGTGGCTCTGAGGCTAGGGATCTGTGCTAGCAACTGGAAGTTTGCTGGTTCAAATCCCATGAATGCTCAGAGTAATTCTACTCCAATGGGCCCTTAACCTGCAATTGCTTTGTCCATCCCTTAGGTGGTTTGTCATGTGGTGGATGTGGCAACGCACTGTAATTAGTGCATGCTCCTTACCTCTACCTCTCATGATCGGAAGCCACTCACCTTGGTGGTGTACTTGGCTATGTCAGCCGCTATGTCGGCCGAGGTAGTGGCGATCTGGAAGTCTCCAGTGGTCGAGGACGAGAGCGACGAGGGGCTGCTAGCAGAGACAGCGGGAGCTGCGCTCGCAGGGACGGCTGGAGCTGCCGTCACTAGGGGCACCACTGAGCTGGACGTGCCCTGGGGGGAGTCCTTCTGCTGGACAGCTGGCATCATCATCAAAAAAAACCCAACAATTAACAGAGAGTATTAATGACCACTATGGCAAGGGTGATGGGGCATTCAAACAATCTCTCAAATGCGGTACGTTTCAGCTGTGGGGTGGAAAGTGGGCTGGTTATAGTGCATTATTATGGTCAGTGTTACTGCACCGTGCTGACTCATGCACTACAGCACATGGGACATGAGTCACTAAGGGAAAGGACCTTCAAGCAATAACTTGAGCCCCCATGGCCTGCAGGGTCAGTATGCAGTCCTCTAAACCTAGGTGTGAGACTGAAAGTTTTAGTGCACTCCACTGACAACCCCCCGCAAACGTCCGCCTAGGGGGACGCACCTTTCACAGCCTGCCGCGTTTGGTATCTCGTGCTTGCAGAAGACGGCTGTAGCGCTGATGATGGGCTCTGCGCCTGCGTCTGAGCGGCCGGCTGCTGGCTCTGCTGCTGCCTCTGTACCCTCTGCATGTGCCACTTCTGTGAGGATGTCTGGAACTTGCCAGGGGCGTTCCAGACCACAGCACGCTGCACCACAGGGGCGGTCTCGCGGGGCAGCAGGGGGCGCTGCTTCTTAACAGGCGCGGCGGTGGTGGTGGGCGTTGTGCTGGGTGCGGCTCCAGGCAGGAGGGGTGCGGCCGGCCCCGGAGCAAAGGACACCATGTTGAGTGGGACGGCGACCGGTGATTGAGCGGGGTCCTTCACGCTGGGTGTTGAGGGGGTGGAGTCGGATGGAGGAGGAGCGGTCACACAAGAAGGCGCTGTAGATTTAGCTAAAATCAGAATAACAACACTGTAAATTGGTCGTGGCCAACAGGCCTCAACAGTTCCTTCTACTTAACATTTCATTAATTAGCTCTGCAGACGGCTCATTAGGCGGCACGGTGGTCCATTGGGCAGCACGGTGGCTCATTGGGTGGCACGGCAGCACAGTGGGTCACTCTTTGGATTGCAGGGTGACTCAGAGGGCAGCTTTGCACCTCTGGGGGTTGGGGGCCCCACAACCAGCTGTGTCAGTGTCAAGTTTGCATGTTCTATCCCGGTTTGCATGGGTTTCCTCTCCAATACTCCGGTTTCCTTTCACTGTCCAAAAAGCGTGCAATTAGGCAAATTAGTGTCACTAAAATTAGCTGTAGTATGGGAGTGGGTGCCCTATTATGGACTGGAACCCGATCTGGGGTGCCCCCTGCCATTGTGGCCCGTGTGTCCCGGAATAGGGTCCACACTCACTGTAACTCTGTATCTGATATGTAGAACGGAACATCGGTGAAAAGATTAAAGTCACCTGACCTAATGTGTCATCTGTCAGAGGTGCTAATTTAAAACTGGTTCTCTAAAACCTGGAGGGTTCACACTCTATTTATGGTGTCTGGCTGCCCCTGCTGTAAGGAATAGACTGAGTTACATAAAATGGCAGAGGACAACATTAAGTACTCTTGAATCCAGCTTCAACGCCCACTTATCCAGTCAGGGAAATGGTCTGGAGCCATTCCTGTGGAAGCGCAGACCGTGCACCACGATACATCCTGCATAAGAGGCCAGATTCAGAAATTCACCTGCGGGACAGAGGACCTGGAGCATATTCACACTCAAATAAAATGACTAGCACAGACGGCCCTGGGGACACATTTGAGCCCAGATTTGGTGTGTGGTGATTCCAAAGTCTATTGAGCTGGTCTCCCACAAAGAATAATGGATGATGCACTACAATAAAGATTGCAATCCAGGTACTCCCTGCAGTCCTACAGCCTTTCTGGGTGTTAATAGGTTCTTGCTTTGATAATTGTATAGCTCCTGCTGCAATACTGCTTACACTTGTACCTGGACATTCTTTAGAAGCTGAGTCTAGCTGCACTTATGTGGACTCCTTGACAGCTGCATGTTTGCAATGTGCTATTTGCCCCTCGTGTGTATTACTTTGGACAAGAGTGTCCGCTAAACAAAATAAATGTAATGTAAATGTCTGCAGCTTAGGCCAGTGTGGAGAGTGACTCGAGAGGAGCCTTACTCTCTGGAGGAGGTGCACTGGGTTCCTTGGGTGTGGAGGTGGTCCCGGGCTCCTTCCTGTTCTTCTTACGCTCCCCACCAGCCTGCTCATCCCCTAGGTCGATGACCAGCTCTTGCTCCGAGTCCGAGTCGGGCTCTGGTTCTGGGTTGGGGGGTGTAGGCTGCTTGCCTTCCTCTTTTACCCGAGGCTTGTCCTTCGAGGGGGGTGTGGCCGTGCCCGACGTCAACCCACACTTCTCCGAAGGCTCCTTATCGGTGTCGGTGCCCGGCAGCTCCTTCCCTGGAGGCTCGGCAGCGCAGGCAGCACCTGCCGGCTTCTCACCTGCGGCCAATCCCGCCTTGGCATCTGTGCTGCTCTCTTTCTCTTCACTCGCCGGCGGTACCCTGGCCTTCCGTTTGCTGTCTCTTCCATCTCCGTCCTTGTCTTCAGCCTCGTCTCGGCCACCTTTTGCTTTCTGGTCCTCGTCACTCCCATCCTCGGGGTCGCTGGAATCGGAATTCTCTGAGTCTTCCGAGTCACTGTGGTCCACACCTTTGTACACATCCTCAGAGATCTCGTCTATTCCTGAAGGGAAACGGGAGGATGATTGAGCCAGTGAACAGGTGCAGGAATATAATCACTTATAATATCAATACGGATAAACCACAGAAGTAGGTCCTTAGCCTGAAACATTATAGTATCCAGTTCTATTAACGTAGAGTACAGTGTAACAGCAATTCTCCAGCTCAGCATGAGTACAGTGCAACGACAATACTCCAGCTCTGTTAACATGAGTACAGTGTAGCAGTAATACTCCAGCTCTTTTAGCATGAACACAATGTGACAGGAATACACCTGCTCTATTAGCATGAATACAGTGTATCAGCAGTACTCTAGCTCAGCATGAGTACAATGTAACAGCAACTCTGTTACAGTAGCATGAGTATGGTGTAATAGCAATACTGTGTCTGTATTAGCATGAATACAGTGCAACGGGAATACTCCTGCTCTATTAGCATGAGTACAGTTCAACAGCAATACAGCAGCTCTATTAGCATGAATACATTGTAACAGCGATACTCTAGATCATCATGAGTACAGTGTAATAGTAATACTCCAGCCCTATTAGCACGAGTACAGTACAATAGCAATACTCCAGATCTATTAGCATGAGTACAGTGCAATGGCAATACTCCAACTCTGGTAGCATGAGTACAGTGTAATAGCAATACTCCACCTGTATTAGCATGAGTACAATATAATGGCAATACTCCAGTTCTATTAGCATTATTACATTGTAATGGCAATGCTCCAGCTCTGTTAGTATGAGTACACTGTAACAGCAATACTCCAGCTCTATTAGCATGAGTACAGTATAATGGCAATACTCCAGTTCTATTAGCATTATTACATTGTACTCGCAATAGTCCAGCTCTGTTAGTATAAGTACAGTGTAACAGCAATACTCCAGCTCTATTAGCATGAGTAGTCAGCTATAAGCACGAGAAAAGACCTTTATGCTGTACCTTTTATTAGAAAATTAAACTTTTTTCCATTAAATCAGTGAACGAGAGCATTTCCTATACTCTACGCTGGACAATGGAATAGGAAGACACTGACTGACACTAATATATAAGTTATATATAATCACACCTATTGGACCAGTACACAGAACATATAATGAGAGAAGCTGTACTGGAAGAGGAGAACTGTGGACTGTACACTACACTTATCATGGAGACAATCTAAAAATGCTTATGAAGTAGGTTAAAAAATATACTGAAGAGATGGAAGTATTGCTGAACGTGAGGGAAACAGGTTGTAATGACAAGAACCACAGCTAACTTTAGTGTTCATGGTGAGGACCTTGATGTCGTAGACAGGTATTGGAACAGCCATCAATCATAAAGGGTCCAGCAGTCAAGAAACACTTTGAAGACTGCAACTTTGACCTAGAAAAACATCTTTAAAAATACTGGGTTATCTCTGTGAACAAAGATCGGAATTGTTTAGAATACAGTATGTTCTCTGACTCTTTATGACTGTGAAGAACCAGGGCAGGAAGAGTATTGATCTTTTAATAGTTTTAGGAATACCAGGCACTAAAAGGAAAACAAGCAAGGGTGAGTTTCTCGAAGACTTCTTAACGCTACGTCGTTCGTTAGTTCTATCTATTAACACAGAACTTAAGAACGACGCAGCGTTAAGAAGGCTTCAGGAAACTCAACCCAACTCGATTCCTAACCCTAAACTGAACTTCCCTGAAGCACAGAGGACCAGGTTGAAGCTACATTACTTCAGGCATAATAAAAAATCCAGTGCGTCGGAGAAGATCATACAGCTTGTAAAAAGGCAGTTGGGTACAATAGTTACAATGAACATGCCATTGGGAAGCCTGGAGGAATGTCTATATGTGTATATGGTTACCAGCGAACAATAAAAACAGTGAGGATGTCAAATCTGCTTGGTCCCATACAAACCCAGTTGTGCTTTGCAGCTCTCAATGGTCTTGTCCAGGTTCAGCTGGAAGCGACTCCTGATTT
The DNA here is from genome assembly GCA_026781065.1 of Mormyrops boulengeri. Classification (NCBI taxonomy): domain Eukaryota; kingdom Metazoa; phylum Chordata; class Actinopteri; order Osteoglossiformes; family Mormyridae; genus Mormyrops; species Mormyrops boulengeri. The sequence continues at coordinate 59,716 of JAODLD010000151.1, read as the reverse complement.
GCCTCTTCGGAGAGGTCAGGACTACTGGTAGAGATTGCTGCTGCTGCACCGTCTCACTCAGCTCTTTCAGGTCCATCTCGGCTTTACTGCGATCTGCAAAACACCCCGGCCCACTGTGGCTTCAGAGCAGAAGTACACCATCCCATCTAAAGCTGGCTGGGAGAGGTCAGGCAAACCCTCATGCAGGTTTATGGTCTAAGGAGATCAACAGGCTGCTGGTTCTGGTACCAAATGGAAACCTTCTCCTACATCAAAGGCACTGAACCCAAAGTAATTCAGTGCAGCTGCCCGGCAGATTAGGCGTAGAAAGCTATGCAGGTTCCTCTGGACAGGAGACTGTCAGGAGTCAGCGAGAGTCTGCCATCTTGTAGCAATAATGACATGAGAAAATGTTTGTGGCAATGATGTGATGAAGGAGTGATGGTGTAGAGAAAGAGCATGTTGAGGGTGAGGCAAGAGTGATCAGGCTGGGTCGAGGGCCGGAGGCTCACCCAGGTTGAGGTTCAGTATGCTCCCTGCGGCTGAGATCCGCTCCGGTTTGGGGGCCGTGGGCATCGGAGGGCCATGTGGTGAGAAGGATTTAGTAGCAGCTGGAGATGCTGTGGCATTAAAGACACAAAAATATGACATGAAACTGAGAATAAGCTGACCTGGGCGGTCAGGTGGGGATGCTGTACCACTGATTTGCAATCACACAATTTCCTGACTTTATCATTGGTTTCCAGTTCTAATTTAACATCATCTGTTTCCAAATCACATTGTAGCCAGATGGTGAGATGCCTTGTAGGATGCAAGTGTCTAAGCAGGTAAAATGCCAATTTAAAAATTACATTCTTTTTTTGTCTGCTCCGGGGGTGTGTATTAGAGATATGGTGTGTGCCTGTCACTGGAAGGTCACCTAAATCCCAGTGTCAACAGTGTAATGTTGGGCATTTGAACGAGGTCCTTAATCCCATATTGCTCTGACTATCCCTACTTTATCAACATACATTGCTTTGGATAACAAAAGTGTCTACTACGCAAAACGATGCTGTAAATCATGTACCTGTCTGATAAAATTCAGTGTTTTTAATAATTAATGACAAATGAGTAAATAATAAGATGATGGATGGATGGATGGATGGATGGATGGATGGATGGATGGATGGATGATGGATGGATGAGAGGACAGACAGGGCTGTGGTTGCGAGGTATGAGACGGGTATCTACCTGAGCAGTCCATGCTCTCCTCGCCAGCGCTGTACAGGCCGGAGGGGCCCCTGCCACACTTCTCTGGCACCTCCTGTTCCCCATCTGAGCCGGTGTGGGCGGACGAGTTGGTGCTCGCGGGTGAACGTGGCGCATCAGTGGGCGAGACCCGACGCCCCGCCGATGCTGGAGCCGTGGCTCGACCCGGGAGCACCTTGGGGGAGGCACTCATGTCGAAGCTGAGCTTGATCTTTTCCTGCCGCTCAGGTCGCACTGAGCCTGCTGCCGGGTTCGAGGGGTCCAGCAGCATCTGGAACTGGTTGTCAGGAGTGTAGGGCGTCCTGAAGGGGGCGTAGTTGAAGACACCGAACTTCTTGCGGAAGGTCTCCACGTAGATCTCCATCTCCTGCATGGCGCTGTTGAAGATGCTCTTGGTCTTCTTCACAGAAAAAGGGATCTCCTTAGACATGAGGTAGCAGTTGTTAATGGGGACCCAGGCCCTGAAAGGACGACAGGGAAATGATGTATGAAGCTCAGTGTCAGAAGACCGCAGAGATCACATGCCACTTAATATTCAGACAAGTCACATTTTATTTACACACCAATACCACAGCCATCTCTATGGCCTTATTACTTATCTTAAGATATACAGTCAACCTTTCCACAACCTAGCTAGTTCAGTCAGTAAAGCATGAGATCCTTCATGTCAGGGTTGTAGGTTCAAGCCCCATGTTGGGCACTTCATTTTTGAGGCAGTGGTGGCCTAATGGTTAGGGAAGCATGCTTCTGATCAAAAGGATGCTGGTTGAAATCCTCAAACGCTGAGGTACCCTGAGGAATGTACTGCTCCCCTGGTGCTAAATAACAGCTGCCCCCTGCTATGTCATGATGTCACATATGGGTTAAATGCAGAGGACGCATTTCATTGTTGTCCACTGTGTGCTGTGGCGTGTCAACAATGACAACTAATCAGTCGGAAAAAAACTTTCCCCACCACAGCAATATATCATGGGTTCAGCATTAGAAATTAAATGGGAATCTTTTAGAAGTTTTGCAAAAGTCACAAATACACAAAAAGTTTAGTAACTCATAAATGCATAAAGTATATGTACAGTGCAGACGCCAAGCATGTTTATGGCAACCACTAAAGTGATATCTCACAGTGATCTTGCATTGATCTTTGTATATCTCATGTTCCTTGTATCTTTTTGTGCCATTTTAGTGCTCTAAACTCTACCAAAATCTGAAACGCTACACTCCGCTCGCCAAGGGAACCAAAACATTTTATGCGGTTATTCCAGATCGTAGGAGGGGGGTGCACCCTTAACTCCCTGCGACGTGGAAGGGTCGACTGTGTAACCCGAACCATATTCTCCTGAATGTGTATCTCCTTAAACTGAAGCACATTAACGCCAGGCTGTGGAAAGTAAATGGCCGAACATATTAAATAAACAGCGGTTGTGGAGCTTCTGCTTCTTGGTCACACGGAATAAGGTTTATCTCAGTTTTCACTCACTCACAAAAATGACCTTTGCTTGGTTGTACTTCATTCTAATGGAATTTATGCAAATTTTATGGATTATGGGAAAAAAAACCATTATACTGTCTAACAGATAATAGTGAAGGGCAAATTACAGAGTTAGGCCAAAACTGTAATAAATCCCCTATTTACTAAATGATTGTAACCCTATCCATCCATTTTCCAAACCTCTTGTCCTTCTGGGTCGGGGGGGGGTCTGAAGCCTATCCCAGAAGCTACAGGCATGAGGCTAGGAGCAACCCAGGACGGGGGGCCACCCCATCGCAGGGCGCACTCATACATCATTCACTCACACATGCAAAATTTAGTAACTCCAATTAGCTAAAGATATTAGCATGTCTTTGGACTGTGGGGGGAAACTGGAGTAAACCCCATGACGACATGGGGAGAACATGCAAACCCCACACACGTAACCCAGGGAGAGACTCGAACCCGGGTCTCAGCGGTGTGAGTTAACAGTGCTAACCACCATACCACCATGCTGCCTGATTGTACCCTAATTCGATTTAATATTTATTTGGTTCTACTGACATGTTGTCCAGGCTGTACCCAAGCCTTGTGTCCTGTCCTGCTGGGAAAGGCTACAGGCCTCCTAATGACCCTCGAATAGATAAATAGTTGGAAAATGGATGAAGGATGGATGGATGTGTTTGGTTCTGATATATGTTGGAAAGGTCTAATGTCATAGTAAATATGATACTTATTCTAACTGAACTTGAAAAATGCAGTTTTTCCTGCAATTGGTACCACATATAGCTTTATACGTTCCATTTAACCTACAGCAGGGATTGAGATAAGGTAGCTTGTTCGGGATTACAGAGGAGAATCCCTCTGACGGATGAGACTGTTAGGACACTGCTGGATTACTGTGCCAGGTCAGGAGGCAGACCTAAAGCCTCAACAGACCAGCAGAAATGATAAACATGAAATCTATCAGAGAAGATCATGCCGTGATCCAGCTGTGCATGATGTTTATATTACTCAAAGATCACGTGGCAAGCGGTGTGTCAATGCAAACCAACAGGACGTGAAGCTGTTCACCTGTCATGCTGTCCGAAGAATCGGGCGTCCACTTGTCCATCTTTGTCCCGTAGTGCCTTCGCCGGCCAGAAGGGGAAGCCCTTCAGCTTGGCCCAGACCAGTGGGTGTGGGTTACTCTAAAAGACATGGCACATCGTCAGGATTAGAACACAGCTTAGATAACGTGTCACATGCAATTCTATTAGCATGAGTAGTCACCTCCTGTCTTTGTAAATGACATACGTCCCTCACACCAATATGCCAATAGAATCCATGGATCCGGTTACAATTCTTTCTGCTGTTTGTATATTTCTGGCTTCATAGTTCTTTTTACATTGTGTATTTCTGAGTCTCCATGTGTGGATATATTTACTGTCCTTGTCTATGTATATCTACGCTGTCCTTCTGCCTGGTGAGCTGCTGAATGACATTTCACTGCTTTGTGTGCAGTGACAATAAAGTATCTTATCTTAACCCTAAACACGTAAAGGACCCTAAAGTTGTGAAGGATGATCTGACAGCATCCCCGGGAAGCAGGTAGGGGTGAGACACAGATGGGAAAGCCCTGGCAGCTGCGGCGGCGCCTTTGGCTGAACTCGCACGGCGCGGCGGGTGTCGGCCGGGAAAGCTTACGCATGGCTCACAGAACCAGTTGTCCCTTTTCTGGCAAGCCGACAGGTAACACTCTGGACAAACTTCGATTTCATTCATCTGTGGACAGAGACGGGCTACTCAACAGTATGAAAATTTATATTACATACATCTATTTAGCAAGCAGTTTTGTCCAAAGTGACAAAGGAGTGAGGCGGATATTACATCACAAGCACACAGCTGACAAAGAGCTAGCGTAGGCATAAGTGTATCTAGGCTGAGATTCCAGTGAGAGCAGTTACGTGTGACAGTTAGCATAGCGATAGCCGGACAGCAGGCTACGGCATAGCAAGAAGCTAACTAGAGAGCTACTCAACCAAAGGCCGAGAGGAGCATCCAGGATACACAACGAGAGGAGCTAAAGATATTAGTTGGGTTGGATAAATATGAACATTTATCAGTCATTTACGCATGAGTCTGATCTTGTAAAATCCAAACTCAATGAATAGTTTTTTTGTTATATGCATGGCTAAGGTGTAACGGACAAGACTGAAGTAATGCTTTTTCGTAGACTGGAAGACTTAAACTAAATGCTTTGCTAAGCACTAAGGCTTTACAGAGCACAGGTCAAGTTACAAATCTTGGTATAATCATAGATGATGACCTTATCTTCAGCAACCACGTCAAAGTCATAACTAAGGTGCCATTTTATCATCTTGAATATATACTCAGAGTCAGAGGATGTGGTCCTAATTAAGACCTAGAGTAAACTGCTTGCATTTATCTCAAGTAGACCGGACAATTGTAATGACCTCCTGACTGGTCTTTCCCAAAAGACCATGAAATAGCTCAACAAGGAAAACTTTACTAGGCAGTGCAGTCAGCAGTGATGGGCTCACACAAAGACCTGCAGAGCGTGAGGATGCTTACTTCATGTTCACAGATTTTCACTATGACTTTCGCTGTTGCCGTCAGTTTGTGGTTACCTAGAATGAGGGCAATTTTAATCAATCAAATGAATGAAAATGAACCCGACAATAATATGAACCTGATAATAATAGCAATGACACTGAGAATGATGACACCCATGCCGCCTGGACATCTGGGATCCACTCACCGCCATTGTAAATGATACAGTTATGCAGGATCCATTTAACATCAGCCAGGAATGCCTCTGTGCACCCGTACATTTTCTTTTTGACGTTCTGCCAAATGGAAAGTCCACCATCATATAACACCTGTCATGTGATCATCAAATGGCTCTAGAATGCCCAATGAACAGCCCAGCCTGCTCCTGCCTACCTTCTCTAGTGTGCAGAGGTCCATCGGGTGGAAGATGTATTCAGCATAGTCCGGATGCTGCTCCAGGGACACGGGCTTCTGAAATGGCTCGGTCTGCTCCAGGGACGAGAGGACAGAGTGGATTTCAGCCAAGGCAGGCGAAACCCTTGGTTACCCAGCATGATCTCTGGGCAGATACAGCCCGAGGAAGAGGCGAGGGGCAACGTCACGAAGAAGGCTGACATTCTGAAAGCCGACAGGCATGCCTTTGTGGTTGGGGTTAGGGTTACTGCTCTGGTTAAGCATACAGAAGGTCAATAAAAGGTGCTCTACGTCTCAAGACCCAGCCCAGCTTCTCCCCACAATCGCACCCGGGCGTCAGGGCTTCCCTTAGGGGCTCCCTCCATGCACTCACCCCTGGTTGCTTCATCTTCTGCAACGCGAACTTGAGCAGGTAGGAGAGCTGCTCCGTGGTCAACATGGTCATGGCCTTGCTCTGGGTCTCGATGCACTCAGCCACTGTGATTTTCTGCAGGCGAGACCAGACGCCACGCAGCTGCCGCTTCACACTGGGTAGGCCTCGCTAACTCTAAAATGCTAATGGTCAAGCCAAGCCCCCCCAAGACTGGCACTGCTCACTCTGACTTAGTATCATTTAGCTATTTATCATCAGCGTTTAGCTACTATGTTTATTCGTCCCCGTTGAGCTGCTGCTGTATTATTTATTGTTAAGATGCACATTGCAATCATGATATATGTAAACTCTAATATATGTATATAAACCCTTGTGTCCAGTCCCCCTGTGTTACACTGTCCTGTGTTTTGCACTTTAAATGCTGTGAAAACCCACCCTTTGTCACTTGCTGTTTATAAGAATAACACTCACTTAACTTGAGTTTTGTACTGTTAGACTAAACTAGAATGACACATTATCCAAAATAACTCGCATTTTGCACTTCCAGCCAATTTGCTTCACCAAGCTCAGGTTAGTGTTTCTATAAGCAGAGCTTTGAAATGAACATTGAATGATAAGCAGGTGACCCTGATAAAAGCAGAACCGAAAACGTGAGATTCCGTTTGGCACATGGCACAGATGCAGCTGCCTGCATCACAGGGTGGTGTTTACAGATGGCTGCAGGTGGTCACAAAACCATCTCTAACTTACAGGTTCCTGAATGATATCGCTGTTTTCATTTTTTTGTTATTAATCATATTTTATGTTGCTAGTCTGTGTCTTACATAAATGTGCATTATAACGTCCATATAAAAGAGCGACACTGTCTATGGTTAGCGAGAATAAGGCTTGTCGACACACCCGAGGCAGTCGGGACAGGACCGGCTGTTCTGAGGGACCCTTCGTCACACCACTGATGCTGCCCGAATCACACTTGTTTGTGTACAGTATCAGACTCTCGATGGTGACTCTCCTTTGTGGCAGAACGATGGCAGACACTTTATACACACTAAAGCGCACTCTGCCCTAGCTGCTACCCCGCCACGTGTCCTTCTGTGCCAACCGCCCCCCTCCCCGCCCCACCCCCCGTGGCCCAGGGCCAGAGCAGGGGCACCGGGTACCTCGCACTCGGGGCAGAACCAGTCGCCCTCGGGCTCGGCAGCCAGCCGCAGGCAGCGGGCATGGTAGACCCGCGGGCAGAGCTCGCAGCACAGCACCTGGCCCTCCCGGTGGCACAGCCAGCAGTAGAAATCATTCCGGCCGTCCTGCGGCACAACATCAACAGGGTCTGTGGTGAGTGGCTGCTTGGCATAGTAAAATGGGCCATGTCTGAGGCCAGGCTGGAGTGCAGGGAGAGGAACAGAGAGGGGGGGGGCGGGACAGAGACACACAGGATGAGACAAAGCATGGTGCTCAGGGCAGCAAAGCACTTAGCGGCACACAACCCAATCTTGGGGTCCGCTGCATCCGAAAACGAACGGAAATAAACAGAATCAGAAATTTCTGCATGACCCATAGTATCAAAAGGTCACGCCAGATGATTACATAATTAACCAGAACGGGGCGGGGGGGTGGTGGGTGGAAAAGCCAGGCTGCTCACCCCAGTGCTGTTTGGCAGCAGCCTGACTGGATCATGTAACCGTCCATCATTAGTCGGCTTGTGTTTGACTGCGCAGACAGAGGTGACCATTCTGTGCTGGCTGGACATGAGCTCAGGACAGTCTAAGGCATCACCGATAATGACACTGAAAACACTAGTGAAAAACAATGGGCAGGGTGTACAGCATCCCAGCAGGGGGCATATTCAGTGATCTATTGACTGCGGAGCAAATAGATGCAAGTCACCTGCACTCTTACAGCAGGGGTGTGTATATGTGTGTATGGGGCCCTAGGGTCGTCCAAAAAAAAAATAAAGCTCTTGAAACCAACCAAATTGATTTTTTTCCCATCCTACTAAGTGTGCTTGATCTAAAATATATTTTTTGCTATTCGTTCTGAGGTCCCTAAAAGACCATCAGGGATACAGGCAAAGTACCCCACACACAACAAGACCATCAGGGATATAAGCAAAGTACCCCACACACAACAAGACCATCAGGGATACAGGCAAAGTACCCCACACACAACAAGACCATCAGGGATACAGGTTCTTTGGTATCTCCTTTACAATTCAAATGGAGCCAAGTCTAGGGATGAATATGCACTCTAATATTTTTGTTACATCAACATTTAATGTTTGTGTCTTTTTCTGACTTTGTAAGATCGATTCTTACTAAGTTTGATCAGATTTGACATTTAACTGGTAGAAAGATGTGCTAAAATCTGAATTGACATGAAAACCGTCATGACTATTGCAGAAGAACATGAACATAGGCACAATGATGGCTCATAAACGCATGGTACCTCACACTAATAAAATTCAGTGTAATTTAACAGTCACCTGTGACTATGTTAAAGTACAGGTTGGGTTGGTCAGGCTTCGTTTTGTTATGACGTTACCTTGATAAATCTTGTTTTCTACCTTAAATTTGAAGATTTTAACACAGTTAGCACAGAGTGGTGGCTGTGAAGCTACAGATCTGTGCCAGCAGATTCGAATCCTGCCAATCCCTGGAGTGATTCTACTCTGTCGGGCCCTTGAGCATAACCTGCAATTGCTTCATCCTGGGTATGACATCAACCTACATCCAGCCCGATACGTCCAGGGAATATTTGATGGTTGTTGGCAGGATTGGCACTAGTGTGGTGCTAAGGTATCACCCGCCGCATGGCTGCACACAGGTTCTCATCCCTGAGGTGGTTTGTCGTGTGGTGGGTGTGGCAACTCGCTGTTATTAGCGCATGCTCCTTAACTCTCTCTTTTAACCAGTAACATATGAAACCAAGTAAGAACGGATCTTACAGAGTCAGAAAAAGATATAAGCATTAAATTTTGATGTAACAAAAATGTTAGAACGCATATTCATCCCAAGACTGAGCTCAATTTGAATTGTAAAGGGGTATCAACGAAAATAGTCTTTGAGGGACCTCAGAATGAACAGCAAAAAAATAAATATATAGAAATTGTTTTTAGACCTAGCACACGTAGTAGCATGGGAAAAAAAATCTATTTGGTTGGTTCAAGAACTTTATGTTTTTTTGGACAACCCCAATGGGCCCCCCTGCTCTGTCATATGGTTACCAGCACAAGACAGATCTGCGTGTCAGGTGACCAGATGAGGTCAAAGACTCTAGAGTCAATTAGAGTCTAGACACAGAATAGTGACTGAATGTGAAGAAAATATGTGCTATTGTTATGGATAACAATAAATAATAATTCTTGCAAATGTAGTGTTTTGGCTGCAAGTAGCTGATCAACATTTTTTTAAATCTGGCACAATGATATATTTATAGTACTGTGCAAAAGTCTTAGGCAGCAAATGAAAATGATGCTTAATTCTTCATTTTGGTGTAAAATTATGCTATTATGTCTGTCGAAGTGTCAGCTTAGCCATTTCAAAACTTCTGTTAAAATCACCACAGTATTTGCAGCCACCATCCAGTGCAGCCATGTAATTTTTGACTCAACCACTAATACACCTCGTATAGCTAATCATATCTTATTGATTTGTTTTAACTAAGTTAATTAATTAAGTTAGCTGGTGGCGAAATTTAACAAACTAAGACTTTTGCACAGTACTGTATACATTGTTGCTGACATGTTTAAAAAGCTGGCCATTTAGTCATCCTATACTTAATTTAAAAACAGATATGCTCACATTTTCAAGTATTTACAAAATCAGGTAGGTTTACACAAAACAAAGGCATCAGGTAGCTGAAGAATTTAAAAACAAAGCAAAGCAGGACTACAGTAGGGAGCAATCAGTGCAGTAACCCTGAGTGTAAGGAAAGGAGTGTACCTGTACCCCTATAGCTGTGTGAAGGTTAATTTACCTCTATCCCAGACAGTGTATCTGTGACAGGTGTAGTTTACTTGTATCACTGATGGTGTAGCTGTGTGACGGGTAGTTTACCTTTATCCCTGCCGGTCTTGAGGTGTGATGGGTAGTTTGCCTGTATCTCTGATGGTATAGCTGTGTGTCAGGGGGTAGTTTACCTTTATCCCTGATGGTATTGCTGTGTGTGGGATAGTTTACCTGTATTACTGACTGTTTCACTGTGTGAGGGGTATCTATATATTTCATGGGGTAGCTGTCAGAGGGTTATCTCTGACGGTGTAGATGTGTGAGGGGTACTTTACCTGTATTCTTGACTGTTTCACAGTGTGAAGGATAGTTTACCTGCATCCCTGACTGTTTTACTGTGTGAAGGATAATTTACCTATATCCCTAACTGTTTCACTGTGTGAGGAGTACCTGTATCCCTGATGGTATAGCTGTGTGAGGGGTAGTTTGCCTGTATCTCTGATGGTCTTGCTGTGTATGGGGTAGTTTACCTGTATCCCTGATGGTATAGCTGCGTGAGGGGTAGTTTACCTGTATCTCTGATGGTCTTGCTGTGTGAGGGGTAGTTGCCTGTATCTCTGATGGTCTTGCTGTGTGTGGGGTAGTTTGCCTGTATCCCTGATGGTATAGCTGTGTGAGGGGTAGTTTGCCTGTATCCCTGATGGTCTTGCTGTGTGAGGGGTAGTTTACCTGTATCCCTGATGGTCTTGCTGTGTGAGGGGTAGTGTACCTGTATTACTGACTGTTTCACTGTGTCAGGGGTATCTATATATTTAATGGTGTAGCTGTCAGAGGGTTATCTCTGATGGTGCAGATGTGTGAGGGGTGGTTTACCTGCATCTCTGACGGTGTAGATGTGTGAGGGGTAGTTTACCTGTATCCCAGATGGTATATCTTTGTGAGGGATAGTTTATCTATATCTCTGATGGTATAACTATGGTGAGGGGTAGTTTATCAATCCCTATATCATTGATAGTGTAGCTCTGTGAGGGGTAGTTTACCTGTATTCTTGACTGTTTCACAGTGTGAAGGATAGTTTACCTATATCCCTAACTGTTTCACTGTGTGAGGGGTACCTGTATCCCTGATGGTATAGCTGTGTGAGGGGTAGTTTGCCTGTATCTCTGATGGTCTTGCTGTGTGTGGGGTAGTTTACCTGTATCCCTGATGGTATAGCTGTGTGAGGGGTAGTTTGCCTGTATCCCTGATGGTCTTGCTGTGTGAGGGGTAGTTTACCTGTATCCCTGATGGTCTTGCTGTGTGAGAGGTAGTTTACCTGTATCCATGATGGTCTTGCTGTGTGAGGGGTAGTTTACCTGTATCCCTGATGGTCTTGCTGTGTATGGGGTAGTTTGCCTGTGTCTCTGGTGGTCTTGCTGTGTCTGGGGTAGTTTGCCTGTATCCCTGATGGTCTTGTTGTGTCTGGGGTAGTTTGCCTGTGTCTCTCATGGTCTTGCTGTATGAGGGGTAGTTTACCTGTATCCCTGATGGTCTTCCTGTGTGAGGGGTAGTTTACCTGTATCCCTGATGGTCTTGCTGTGTATGGGGTAGTTTGCCTGTGTCTCTGATGGTCTTGCTGTGTCTGGGGTAGTTTGCCTGTATCCCTGATGGTCTTGCTGTGTCTGGGGTAGTTTGCCTGTGTCTCTCATGGTCTTGCTGTATGAAGGATAGTTTACCTATATCCCTAACTGTTTCACTGTATGAGGAGTACCTGTATCCCTGATGGTATAGCTGTGTGAGGGGTAGTTTGCCTGTATCTCTGACGGTCTTGCTGTGTGTGGGGTAGTTTGCCTGTTTCCCTGATGGTCTTGCTGTGTCTGGGGTAGTTTGCCTGTGTCTCTCATGGTCTTGCTGTATGAGGGGTAGTTTACCTGTATCCCTGATGGTCTTCTTGTGTGTGGGGTAGTTTGCCTGTATCCCTGATGGTCTTGGTGTTTCTGGGGTAGTTTGCCTGTGTCTCTGATGGTCTTGCTGTGTGTGGGGTAATTTGCCAGTGTCCCTGACGGTGTAACTGTATGAGGGGGCGTACCTGCTCTTTGCTGCTGTTCACGAGGCCTGGTTTCTTCTTCTTCTTCACAGGGCTCGGAGAGGCCTCAGAGGGGGAGTGTCCGTTGGAAGAGTGGGGAGGGCTAGGTAGTTTCCGCTTCTGGGCAGCCCGCTCAGCTGACACGGGATCTGAGACTGGATAGACAAATCAGAAAAAGCTTCATGTCTGTGCAGACAGGATCACATAATGCATCCATCCATGCACACAAGCCAAGCATTGGTGGGACTGATTCAGAATAGAATAGTGAGGTCACATGGGAAGAAATAGGATTTTCACCATCTTAAGTCATTCTATGTATAGTTCCAATATACCCCATTTCTACAAGAATAAGCAAACCAAGGAACAATTTTCCTACCAGTGTGTCTCAACAGAAGCTTAAGTGCTGATGGGCTTGGCTGTGGTGTAAAGCAACACACAGCAATCTATAGAGTGTATAACCCAGTGTTATCTGCTGCCTTCAGTTTTTTAGCTCAGAAGATTGAATTTGTTTGTTTGTTGCATTGAATCACTAGGTCCTCGGCAGCTCAGACATTTTAAGTTCTTATCACCTGTACAGAAGCCTGGTACTAAAAATAAAAATGAGCCATAACGCTTGTCAGCCCAAAACGACACTCAGTCCAAAACGGCACTGTCCACGGAGAGCCAACGGAGCCTGCAGATGTGCCACCGCACTCCTTACCTTTGGACCGTGTGGAAATGTCCATCCCCTCGACCACATCAGACTCCGTTTTAATCTCCTCCTCAGCCAAGCTGTCACAGACAAGAAAGAGTGGTGGGGGTGGGGCTGGGGGTGGGGGTGGTGGGGCAGCAAACTGCCCTACTGCTCTACTGTAAACGACTGTGACGACAGCAAAACGGCAAATCCCAGGGGAGCACCGCATCTGGTCTACCTCCGCACTTAACTGTTTCCATGCTGATTCACTGCTGCATCAACATTCACTGTGACCCTCACCTAATGGTGCTAACTGTGTGCTAGCGGATGCGAGCCGCTCTGTCCATCTGCAGTCCCTCAGAACATTCAATTCCCATCAATGCCCATCAGGTATCGCAAGTGCCCGCAGATGACTAAGTGCCAGAGTCATGAGTGATCTCCATAGCAGTGCATTGAATATCCCTCTGGCATGGAGATGGGGCCAGGCTTTGATATTCAGAGCTGAACATTATAACATCACTTTCCCACAGACGCTGGCCCAGAACGTAAAATTTGTTCACATAACCTTTTTTTCAGATCCCTTTTTTTAGCGCTTCCTGTGAAAAAGACATCAGCTGAGAATAAAAAGAGCTTTTCATCTGACTTTTCAGCATAGAACCCGCATACGATAAGGTCATTCTGAGTCGGCGTTTTTGTGTCCTTCAGCATAAACATGCACAGATATACTCATTTATACTCATCCATACTATACTTATAATTTATAATTTATAAAATTATATTATTAAAATCTTGTGTGAAGATAATTTTTATTGTATTTTTGTATTGTAATTAATCTGACTAATAGTAAATCTTGTCCACACATTTTTTCCGCAAACGTGCTTGGAAAGAGAAACGTTGCATTTGTCAGATTTCCACGGAGAAGGTTAGTGTTTTTTGTGTTGTATTCTCAGCATGTCAGAGGGAAATGAATTAATCCATTTCAGATTAACCGTCATCTGTGAGAGCTTCACATCAGTGCTAGCAGAGTCTGTCCCCTGGAAGGGCTTGTCCCCAAGGACACTGTCCTTTCACACAAGGTCAGCAAGAAGACCTCTCAAGGAAGCAGCACCCTGGATGGCTTCGCTAAAAAGATCCAAGCGACCAAACAACTTTGAGATTATAACCTAGGTACATTGTTTTTGCTCATCAAAAGATTTGCTGAAAAAATGCTGAATTTCATTTCCCATAAGGTTGGAACGTATCTGTTGCAGCGTAAGACAAGAGCTTGTGTTGGCTGGGAAACATTTGACAGCGCAGAACTCTAAAAAGCAAACCAACATGCGAAAGATTATACATAGCCAGCTTGGTTTCTCTGGTAACGTGTTTCTATGGAAACTGCTCCTATGGAAACTTCAATGGCATACTTGGGAGAGGTTTCTGAACCCTGCACCTCACCCTCCAACACTGACCAAGCAAAACTACAGCTTAACTTCACACTTCAAAGCAAATTCAGTGCAAATGGGGGATGCAATATTTTGTGTCAAAACTAACGGTTCATTCTGAGCCCGAGGAGGCGAGCTGAATATCTGCAGGAACCACAAACAGCAAAGGGAGATCCTGCAAATCCCACACATACAACACAGGCAGGATTTGAACCCCAAACCTCAAGGCACAAAGCCACAGTGCTACCCACTGGGCCACCCAGGTAAACCACCAAGTACTGTAAAAGGGTTTATAACTGAAAGTCCAAAAATGTACTTTATGTCTTTAAAATACAAAATGTACTTAAATTGCAATACAAGGTCTCTGAAATACAAATAACTAAATGTAATAACTCACAGGAAGGGGCTTTCCTGCACAGCAGCTTCTCATCTCGAGTGTGCTTGAAAAAATGCCTGTTTCTTATTACTCTGTGTTAACACAGCATCCGGGCATGTGCAGGGGAAAAGCTTGCGTAAACACAGCCATGCTCAACGCTCGGAGCCTCACTCACTGGAATGTACAGTTGGTGATTCCTCCATAAAACACAACCAAGTTTATAAGGAATAAACCTCTGACTGCCACAGTTATACTCACTCACATGGGGGGCACCTCACCTGCTCTTATTCCACGAAAGTGTTGAGTGCACAGATCCAAATGAACTCAGAGCACTTTAGGGCGTTTTTTTAGGCCAAACTATTTTTATGAGCCTGCTTTGCTAAAGCGCTGTGCCAAGGCCCCAAGGCCGGGGGGGCGGCGGCGGGGGGGGCGCCGCGGGGGCGGGGGGGCGGGGGGGGGGGGGGGGCGGGCGGGCGGGGGCGCGGGGG
>JAODLD010000151.1:9383-27768 GCA_026781065.1 Mormyrops boulengeri | reverse complement strand
ATTCGTCACCGCCTCTCTTTGCCCCTCGGCCTATTTACCCCTGTCCCCTTTCTCTGTCCCCATCCCCGCTATTCGTCACCGCCTCTCTTTACCCCTCGGCCTATTTACCCCTGTCCCCTTTCTCTGTCCCCCAGACTGTCCTCATCCCCGCTGTCTTTGACCATCTTGTTTTACGCCAGTGTGTATTTGCCCTTATTCCCGTTCTGCACCCCCAAACTGTCTTCATCTGAACTGTTCTTCAATGTATCTCCATACCCCTCATTTGTCCCGTGTCCCCATTTTCTATTTTGCCAGACTATCCTCATCACTACCATTCCTCACTGTCTCACTGACCCCAGGATGTATTTGCCCCTTCTCCTGTTCTGTATCTTCCCAGACTGCCTTCATCCCCATTATTCTTCGGCGTCTCACTTTAGCCAAGCGCATATTTGCCCCATCTCCATTCCCCGTGCCCCCAGACTGTCTTCATCCCCACTGTTCTTCGCTGTCTCTCACATATTTTTCAGCCCCCCAATTAACAGAAAATAGTCACCAAAATTTTTTAAAAAGTTTGCTACATTTCAAAGTACCTCAGAGTCCTGTTCTACATACGGGTGTTTTTCAGGTTGTTGGACAGCAGTTCTCTAATTCTCTAATATCTCTAATTCTCTAATATCTCTAATTCTCTAATATCTCTAATATCTCTAATTCTCTAATTCTCTAATATCTCTAATATATCTTGAATCTCCTCAGCACATGCTGTATATGATGGGACATCCAAGTTATACACTCCGAATAACGAAGATTTTATTATCCCAGCGGAAATTGTTTTTTAGTTTTCATAATAATCTTTTTAGTTCTTTTTAGTTCTCAAAATGTCTTTTCACCAAGCAAAGTTTGTTTTATAGTGATACTTTATTCACTCTACGCGTTATATTGACTGTATTTCACTTTTATGTTTATGACCTTTAACAAACAAACAGGTACAATAAGTTACCTGCCGTGTGGACTGGAATGCCTGATTGCATTTGACGTGTTGCTGTGAGGAATCACGGTCCAGTCAGTGCAGCATCTGTTCTAGTTCCCCTGGCATGGTACCATAAGTTCTGGATTCTTTATAACTTGGCCTTGTGTATTCCTTCATTTTATCGAGAATAAATCCGGGGTCCTCTCTGTCCGTTTTTCCGCCTCATCGGAAACAGAGTTGAAGCAGCTCAAATGACTTGTAAATCAGTTTTGAATTCCGGCAGCATGGATGACCCGGACTTGTACGTTCTTGTTTTGAGTGAAGCACACCCACTCTACTTGAAGTACAACAATTGAATAGCATTTTCCTGGCAGTTGCTGGGTAGCACTATGAATCGCACTGAGTAACACTTTGCCCGCAGGAACTTAAAGGTACTTAAAGATGACATACAATACATTTTTTTCAGTATTTTAAATAGTTCTCTGTCTACACAGAAGGTATGTGAAACTTGGTTTGGTCAAAAAATGCACATGAGAGGTTTTACAGGCCCATTTACCATACTATTATTTGGCCCTAGAATTAAACAGGGTGTTTGTCCTTTTTTGCTGGGCTTATTAATATGTTGATGAGCTGTGCTCTGATTGTCTGGTCACTGAGGCACTGCCATGGCTCACACAGGACCAACATCTCTACAGTCATGCGCTGCATAATGAAATTTCGGTCAACGGCGGACTACATTTACTACTGTGGTCAAATAAGATTATAACAGAGCTGAAAAATCCTATCGCCTAGTGACAACATTGCACAACACATAACTCACGTGTTTGTGGTGACGCTGCTATAAACAAACCTACGGCACTGCCATTCACGTGAAAAGATAGCACATGCAATTATGTATGGTACATGATACTTCACAATGACAGTAAACAACTATGTTAGTAGTTGGTATTTATTTACTGTATTGTACTTTTTATCGTTATTTTAGAGTGTAATCTTTCTACTTTGCCACACGTACTCCAACTTCAGCCTAGGCACAACCTTAGCATAGTCATAACTTTCTTTTTAGCATTGCAACAAGAACATTGCAATCGTTTTGCATCTCGTCAACACATGATTTTAGTTTTGTCATACACTTTTTATAATAAACTTCAAACAGCAAGCTGAGCAGCTCATAAATGTGTTCTGTGTAATGAATCTGGACTTCTGCTTTCAATTTTTTTGATTAGCTTTTTGTTTAGCTAACCAGAAGTAGGCTACATGTGGTACAAAAGCCTCTTGTCGCTGTCAGTATCACAGACTAATGTTGTTTACTACTCCCCTGCTAACCTGGAGTACATTTCCCAAAAGCATAGTTGCTAACAACTTTAGCAACTTACATAGTTGGAACCATGCAACTGAATGTAAGTAACATAAGCTTTTTGGAAACATTCCCAAGAAGAGAACTTACCTTCCTAGCCTACTAGTAATGAATAACCTTACATCAATGGCTGTCAAATGGCTGTATATATTTTTTTCCTCATCAGGTGCACTTGTGGAGACTGTGTATGTCCCTAGAGAGAGAAAATACAGAAAGCTGCAGGTTGTGCAGGTCCATTGGACTTGAAAGCGGACTAGAGTTCATTAAGTTTGGGGGTGTAATTAAGTCTATTACATAACAGTCTATGATTTCTGAATCAGCTTGTTTTACCACCTTCTTTTATATATTTCAAAGAGGTAACAATAGTGTTTGAGATTGAATGTATATCAGTTCTATTTACTAAACTCTTCTTATTCAAGGTAAAGTCACATTTTCATTCTGTGGCAACTTTAAGCTGACCGTTGGCTGGATGCAGTACTTGTTGGTTAAGCCTAGCTAAAGGAGGACACCCCATCTCTCATCACATCATCTCATCTTCTCACAGCTTTCCTTGGTGAGGGTTGCCATGGCAGCATGCTGAGTAGGTCAGGATAGTGTTCTTCATCCATGGTAATCTAACTCATTCAGGGGGATCCCCAGATGTTCTCAGGCCAGACATACTCCCTCCAGCATGTCCTGGGTTTTATACCACCACCCCCCTCTCCACACACCCTGGGACAGCTCCCTTGTTATCTGAGCAGGTGGCCTCCATAAAAAGATGCTCAAACCACTTCAGCTGGCTCCGAATGAGCAGAAGCACTGTTTCAGAGTTCCTCCATATCTCCAAACTCTTCACCCTGTGGAGACTGAGCCCAGCAATCTTACAGAGAAGCCTTATTTTGGCAGCCTTGGTGTTTCGATAATTACCCACAGGTCATGGACATAGGTGAGCAGAAGGATATAGATTGACACATAAATCATGGGCCTTGTCTGATGGCTTAACTCCTGCTTCACCACCCTGGAACCCCACAGTGCTTATGGGACTGCAGTCACCCAGCCGATCTGCCTGTCAATCTCACATTTCCCCTTACCAAGACCTCAACGCACTTTAAACTCCTTCACTGAGGGCACACACTCCCCCATATCTGAAAGGAGAAATCCAGACTTTTCTGAGAGAGCACCATGGCCTGATTTGGAGATTCTGATACTCATTCCCGACACCCTCCACACAGGCCAGAAGCCAGGTGGAGTCTTTCCTCTCCAGTATGTTTGGATGGACTTTGCCAGGGAGGCTGGAAAGTGTGACCCCTTACAGTTGGAACAAACGCTCTGGTCCCCCTTTTTAAAAATAGAGACCACCATCCCTGTCTGCTAGTCCAAAGTTATTATATGCACATGCCATGCAGCACTGAAGAGGCACATCAACCACGTTGCCGCAGTAACATTCAGTGATTTAAACATCTCTGGATGGATTTCATTTCTGCCTGCAGCCCTTCCACTATGGAGGTCTCTGACAACCACACAGCAGCTGTACTGATACACTCTACTACTCCAGAAGTTCCAACACTGCCTCTTTGTGTGAGGGCATATCCACCTGGTTCAGAAGTATTCTTTCCCTCTGCAGCTGAACCCAGATCAAGGAAGAGTCCCTGCTTCCCCCTCCAGAGGCACTGAAGGCTTTGCCAAACCCTAACCCAATCTTTCACTCCATGGCCACTAAACTCATCCCATTCACCGGTGTTCCTCTCTATGACTGCCTCTGCAGCTGGCTTTCTGACCTCACAATACCTTAAATCTCAGGAGCCCCCCCAATTAAGGTGACATCCCTGAAGGCCCCGTTCTTCAGTTTGACAGCTTCCCTCACCACAGGTGTCTCCCAGCAGCTACTTAGGTCACCACAATGACAGGAACCAACCACCTCCTGGCTGACTGTCTTCTGGCACTGACTGACACCTCGAACACTGTCCATTCAAACTCCACGTCTCTGACCTGACTCGGCACATGGGAGACCTTTTTCTGGAGGTGACTAGAATTCAACAAAGATATTTCAGTCAGACTTTTTCAACAAACCCTGAATACTTGCCTGGGTCTTTGTCCTTCAGGCCTCCATCCCATGCACTAAATTCCATTCCACAGATAGCTCAGGCTGCTCTTCACCCAAGTGCGGTCACCTGAGCTGTTTCTCCTGGCTGTTCCTTGTTAAAGTTCAACTCGAAGGATGATCGTGCTTTTACAGGTCTTTGGATCTAGTTTTACTCCATAGCTTTTGAGGAGGCTTCACAAGTATCTATGTGCGGCTTGTCTGTTTATATGTGTGTGTATACTGTGGATTTTCTTATTTGTTATTTATTTACTATGTACAGCACTTTGGTCAGCAAAGGTTGGTTTAAAGTCCTTTATAAAGTTTATATAACGCACAGTCTCAAGTCAGATGACTCAACTGCAAAGTCAATCATTAGTCTTTGGCTTAAGGTTCTCTGAAACCATCTACATCTATGGGAAACCCATGTTTATGAACATGGTGCTTGTTTCGAACAATCCTTGAATTGGCTATAACTCGAATAATCAACTGGGTTTACATCTGGGAGGCCCAATCACGTCACCTCTAAGTGTTCTCCATCATTCGGTAATTACCCACAGGTCCTCCTTGTTCTTATGTTCTTATTCGTCGAGTGAGCATTGAATTCTCTCAACAGGACCCACCAATACCTTCAAGTAGCTCTATGTAGGTGAGGTGTTCTGAACTGCTGTTCAGTGCGTACACACGAAGACCCACTGGAGTTTCCTTCTCTGCCCCTCATGGTCGCACAGAGGTATCCCTTATGTCCAGCGAGAATAACTCCAGCGGCACGGCAAGCAGTCTAGGACTCGCATACCAGCACCTGCCACGAACTCTAGTATCAAGTATCAAACAGACTCCACCCCGTTCACGAGGTCTACTTCCGTGTGGACGAAAATCCAAGTATGTCTAGCTGATTCCTTTCGATCTCCAGCACTAGCCACCCCAGAACAGTATCATTTCACATTCCCAAACCCAGTGTTCATGGCCACTGCCCTCACCTTTCACCTTGTGGGTAGTAAGACCACAAGATGGCCTCACTGAGTCAATTCAGGCTGATCCTGTCTGGGTTATATGGGTGGCTTGGCCACCACGTGTGGCTCCAGGCGTGCATCCCAGTAACCCTTTTCCAGGAAGGATACACTGGCCCTTCTTGGTACCTTTTGTCATATCTATGGGCATGTGGTCATAACATGCTAAACACCTAAAAATGTCAGTACAAGTAGGGTGCAGTATTGTAGTGGTAGTAATTGTAGTATCGTATATGTAGATGATGTAGACTCCTCTAATTTGACCCTGTTGAAATATCAAAGTGGTGAGGTAACATATTTTCAAGTTGAAACGCCTTCAGTTTTTTTTGTGATAGGTGTGAGCTCCTGCTTATCCTGATTATCCTTGTTCTTTCTCTGTTTGTGTCTCTATCCTGTTCATTACATTTAAATAATAGTATCACATGTGCCTAATCACGTAACCTTTTTATATATTTTACCCATGATTCGACAAGGGCAGGTTGACTAGTTTGGCTAGATCCAAGGTAGGTATCCTGTAAGGTAGGTATTCTGTAAAATAGATGTTGTGTAAGGTAGATGTTCGGTAAGGTTGAAGTTTTATAAGGTATTCTGCATTTCCATACATATGCTTCTCATTCACCCATCTTCCAGCCCCTTATCCTGGTCAGGGTCATGGGAAGGCAGGCAGCACAGGCCATACGGCTTGGGAAGCCCCTGGACAGGATGCCAGTCTATCACCGGGCACACAAACACTTATACGCTGTATCTCCCACACAATCACACTGTACGAACAGGTGATTCAGGGATACCAGCCATCCTGACTGCATGTCTTTGGACTGCGGGAGCAAAGCAGTATGCTTGGTTTTCATGATTTGTTGATTGATGTAGCATACCGGGTAGGACGTTCCTACTGGCGGGTGGAGTTGTACCCTCGAATTAAGCACTTGTGAATTATCAAGCTGCATAAATGGACGAACACGTGAGATTTTTACGGTGTGTACATTGGGTAAACATGTTTGCTATGCAGGCACCTTCTTTTTAAAATAAAATGCACAGAAGCGATGGGGGTGGGGTGGGGTGGGGTTGCTGAGCATGGCAAAAGTGGTCTGGCGGGGGCCCGATGAGCCACAGTCACATCTGAAGTCAGTATACCTTTGTGACAGACCCAACCCATCGCAGCCCGTTACCCTGGCTGCAGTCATGGCTGCCTGCAAAGCGCCAGGTGGAACCTCCTACTAGCCTACCCACCCACCCATGTGACGCCACGTCGGGTGTCCTCAGGCAGCCTCTGGAACAGAGAGAAGAGGAAGCCCGTGAATGAAACTTATCACGCAATCACAAACAGTCCATTTTTTTATGAACGTTAAAGGACTGCGCAGCCCAGCCCGATCCATGTTGGGAAATATTCTTCCGTCACGCATGGGCATCGGCACAGGACTAAGTGTAACAATGGCACTGCCGCGACACTACAGGGAGGTCAGGCTTCCTCAGGGAGGTCAGTCAGAGGGTGACTGTGGTTTACAGCCATTCCACTCCGGTTCAGGTTTATAGTTGGGTAGAGAGCTGTGTGTCACCTCTCACCCAGCCCCTATACCCTAACCCTGCTCCCCACCCTACAACACATTCCTTTGTGGTTTTCTGAAACCAGGAACAAAGCAGGATTGGCTCTAGTATCACTGAAAACCGGCACCCACGCACTGCCCCGTTCTCACTCCAACTCCACAAAAACAAACTCATTCACAGGTTTGTCCCTCAGTCTGCCTTCCTCATGCATGGCATTCCTAAGTATCTCTGGCACACTAAACAAATTTCCATTCATCAAAACTCAAGTTTTGGTCACAAACATGCGACACAGATGCAGATTCGTTCATGGGGTTTCTCATCTCTTGCTCTCACAAACACACAACACATATGCCAGTTTGTTTGTGGATTTTGTCGTCTCTCCCTTTCGCAAACACGGGAGACTCATATTGAGTCACCAACTGGTTTGTCATTCCTGTTTCTGTCAACCATACAGACACATGTACAGTTAAAAACAGGTACTTCACTCATGACTAAAATATTCACATCTTTAGACAGGTTCTTTCACACATGCGACAGGTTTTACCACTCAGGTTATTTCAGAACACTAATGGCAGAGGGCTCTTGTGTTTATGCAGCATGTATAATATGGCTCAGTGGGCAGCACTATTGCTTCACACCTCCAGGGCTGGGTGTCCGAAAGCCACTCCTGCTCTGTGTGTGTGGAGTTTATGTGTTCTCCCCTCTGTGACCCTGTCCTGGATAAGTATTTAGAAAATGGGTGCATGCTAGGATATCTGCAGTATGATTTCACAAGCTATGAAATGACATGTAGCTACTTGTTGCAGCACAGCTTGTCTTGATGCGGCCTTGCTTGTAGTGGATGTCGGTTGTCATATTCCTGCCCGTCTCCTCCCTGTCATGGCCCTAACACGCTACGTCTATCTCTCTCATCTTGCCTCTCGTTCCTAACCCTTGTGTGGAAATCACTCCCAGCTGCCTCTCATTAGCTCCCTCGTTAGTCCCGTATCTACATGCTTCCCAGTCCTGTGTTGCCCAGTCCAGTCATAGATGTCAAACCCTGTTGTTGCCTGTACCCTTCCTTGTTCCACTCCTCCAGTTTTTGATCGCTGATCATTATTCTATTCATTTCCAGTCTCTATTCTTTAAGTTCAAAAAACTCACTTTTGTTTCACCACAACACCTGCCTTCATGTGTTTTGTCCTGCAAGTCATGACATCGGTAACCTTTGTGACAGGTTCAAATTTGAAGATCTGGTACTCCAGAAAAAAAAATAAGAGAATAAAAGTGTGGTGTGTAAGAGCTTCATTTACGCATAAGTAGAAGGATGGCTCCCTCTTGCACTGTCCATCTGACAGCTTCCTCTGAGGAATGGCTGAGGGAGCCCTTCTGGCTGGGTGTCTATTCCTACATGCGGCCAGGGAGTCGCTCCCATCTTATTTACGTGCTGTAGTGTGCTGCTGCCCTAGGAAGTCTCGCCTGCCTTGAATGCTAAGTGGACAGGCGATATAGCAGAGAGCACTCGTCTTTGCTGTCTGTGTCCCTTTTGGAGTGTTTCTGTCTGACTCTGCTCATCTGACTCCCTCTGTGTGTCCCCCATCTTATTATCCTCCAGGCAGGAGTACAGCTGTACCTCTCAGTGAAGAACTCTGAATTGCTTCGTAACTTTGTCGTACATGTACATTGACCATAAAGATATTCTCATCTATTCTATCCTTTTCAGGACATATTGAAACCATGCAGGTGAATAAAGCACAATACTGTATCCTAGGCAAGCTGAACACATTTATCTGATGAGCAGGCTCACAATCATCCTTCATGCTGACAATCTGGATGTCCAGTTCATGAACAAAGTGAAGTATAACTAGCAGCCTGTTGCTGTCTCTTAGATGTCTGGCAGGCACCTGCTGATGTACCTGCCAGCTGGGGGGCAGGACTGGAGACCGAGGCTTTCAAATCCACACACCAGGTTGGGCCTGGGGGTGCTGTGCTTGAAGAAGTCACCCGTGATCCTGCAGTAGATACTTAGCTTTATACACAGACCAAAAAGGTACAGAATTGTGATGAATCTGAATGAAGGAACTGGATGTCTGCATTCTGAAGATTGTCTGGTCTTGATCCTGCGACTGGGATTTTTCCCAACTCTAGTATGCACACAAAACTTTTTTCAGCAGTACAGGAAACGTTTTGAGCCAGTGCTGATAATATGGTCTCCATTAGAACCTAGGACCTAATGGTTCATCGTTCATTCTCCAGGTAAAGCTCTGCTCCCATGCTTAAGACCAGGTAACAAGCATTATATAAGCAAATTCTATATTGTTGAGCCAGTTAGCAATGTAAACATCTATTCCATAGTTATTCAAAAGGTGCATTAATTGCTTCTTTTTATATTATCAAAGCATTTGAGCCCGTAGAAGCGCTTTCCAGCACCTTCCCACTGTGCCGCCCGCATCTGAATACTAATCGAATAATAGCCTCTCTGGCGAAGAAGCCGTTGGCTCAGCTTCCGCCACATGGCCCTTAAGTAATTGGACCTAATGGGAGCGCCTAAGTGGACTGAAGTGAACCCATCGAATCAGCACTGTGTTATTACTGCATTTGTGTTGTGATTACATTTGAACTGGAAAACCGCATAGTTTTAGCTGGATTTTTTTGGTAGTTTTCTGTCGTTACAGCCCTACAACGAAGATGTTTTTTTCCCCTATAATCAGCATTTTTATCATCCATCCATCCTTCTGTCCATTTTCCAACCCCATACAGGGTGACGGGGGCTTGGAGACTATCCCAGGCAGCACAGGACATATGGCGGGGGTCACTCTGGACAGGACAGTTATTTATATCATTATACTTAGAAAGGTATATTGATACATGTATGTGTTTATAAGTTATGTTCATATCTGGCACATTCACCTTGATCTCTGAGCTCCAGTTTCTCAGTCCTGGCGCTTGCAGACAGGTCATCCTGAGGGGATCGTATCCACCTCTTGATGGATCTTGGGGGCTTTTATAGGGTATTAGTAACTGATGCTGATTGGCCAAAGGCAAGGACTGTTCTGAAGGTGCCTTAGGGTGGTGGCAAGGGGAAAAGGAGAGCCAGAGATATCATTTCAACATTACTTTCCCTATGCAGGCTGCAACCATATTGTTGAGTTCTACTGTGTTCAGCACAATATAAGTATTTATTTTATGCTATCTTTGATTGATATGTTATGTATGTAATATATGTGTATGAATGCAAGTTATTTATGTTATGGAAGCTGTTAGTAGATTTTGTTGTACTTCTGTATGCACAATGACAAATAAAAATCCATGATATGGATACAGAAGAATGAATTTGGGAATCTTTTAAAAAAAATAACAGTAACTAAACAGATTTTATTAATGCTTTCTAATCTGAAATGCAGCCATTTTTTGGGCGGGCGAGCAAATACTGTGACCTGAAGCAAAATCTGTATTGTGGTGAAAGCTGATCAGGGTGTGGAACTGACCAGCACAAAGGTGGACAACGCTGGTAAAGCAATGTGTGGAATCTCACGGCAGGGGAGTGGGGAGTCATCTGGCCCATCAAACAGTCTGTTTTACATTGGGCCTGGGGGGGGGGGGGTGTTGTAAGATCCTTGGGGCTCTGTGGAGAGAAAACAATGCTCTCTAAATGATTTTAATGAAGAGTAAACTACATCTAGCAGACGCAGAGGTGCTAACGAATTTATCAGACATTACTATAAATGAATTAAGCAAAACAAAGCCAGGTATGAGCAAAGAGTCCTCTATGCATCCCGTTAGCACTGCTCAACATATGACAAAGATTTAAGTCCAACACAGTTTTTTAATGATTTGCTTTGTGTTGATTCACCTTAAATGAATCTGTCGAAGCGGGGGTATTACTAGCGATTCGCGGCACTGCGCTTGCGCTTTTTAAGGCGCCTTTTGTTCATCTTTTTGAAAGGCGTTAAAGCGAGCGATTAATTTAGTGCGACATCTTAAGTGTCTTGTTTCTATGTCTCATTGTCGCCCACCACATGTATATTTAATTTGGAAATATGTGTATATTGTAGTCTATCGGGGCTGCATTTATATAACAATTACGCTCAAATATATACATGCAGGGAGCTGCGAGTGTGGACTAATTGGGGAGTGCATCTCTCCGCGACCTCCCTCCCCTCTTCCTCTGCTCCCCCCCGCGTCCTTTTAACGTTGTCTCTCTCCTTCTCAAAGAACAGCTGAAATCCTATACTGGTGCGCCCTGGATCACCATGGAGACCGGCTTGGCGCTATCTCGCGCCGGGAAGACGAGACGGGCCCCTGGGGTCGCGCAGCCCCCCGGATCCCCCAGTCACTCCTGGCGTGGGACTCCCATCCCATCCGCCCAGAGTCATAGGCAATGAAGTGCACAGAAAATTACATTTTTTTCTTTCTTTACAAGGTTATCGGCATAAATAATGCGACTCTGTGCTGACCTTTCATAGAATAACGATTATACTGCCTTCATACCTGTGACTATGTGGTTGTGTACACATACATTAAATGTGTCACTTGTATTACATGGATTTTAATTAAATGGAAAGGAATGCACCGTCAAATCATCACTATCGTCATAATTCATTGTTATAGTCATTTAATCATCAACATTATTAAATATAATTATTAATATTATTGAGGTTGTTATTGTTATTGCCGTAAAGGTTGAACCTTTGAAATCTCTTAAATTATATAAGTTCGTGACACAATTAATAAAAAATGATGAATATATCGGAACTGCTCATTACTTTTGTGCGATTCGAAGGGTTTACTTTCGATTTAAACACTTATGTTGTTACTGTGGCGAAAAAGCACCTTGCTATCCTGTTATAAGATCTCATAGTTTTATGTATTTTGTCTCGCTCGGTTTTCGCTTCGCTTGTCCTACTCTACGTTTTCATACTCCGCAGCCTATTTGTATGGAAAAGATTGCATAAAATGCAGAATGTCATTATGAGCCAATTGTGTAAGTAGAGGGATAAAAAATGGTAAAACTGAGTTGTCGCGAGTATTTATTGTTGGGCGTCATTACTTGTTTGCGGTTATCGGTGAAATACAATAAAGGACATAACTGTTCGAAAATAAGATAGACCCGTCAAAGTTGCAATTAACAGAAACGTGGACAATCAGGAATGTGAGTCCTCATGAATATTTAATTAAGATACAACAAAATTTCATGACCTAACTACGTTACACACCAAGTGCTTTAACTTAAAATTCCAGCTGCCTAATTTGAATATGCTAGTTGATCTGATTTATTATGAGAAAATGCGACAGCAGACCTTGATTGTACAAAATAAATACAGAATTTTTGTTGCTATATTGTTACTACTAGCCGTCTCCAGTTCTGCTCTGTTTAACGTCTAATGGAATTCATGTATTTGTAGTCCATTTTCGAGGCGACGTCAGGAACGGGGAAGGCTCTGTCTGCAGCACACGCCTACATTGCCCATGACGACCATCGGCACGATACAAACTGCCTTCTAGTAGTTCTGCTCTGTTTAACGTCTAATGGAATTCTTGTATTTGTAGTCTATTTTAAGCAGTACATACAGAACCAGGAAGGCTGCTTTTGAAGCTCCCACCTACACTTCCCATGATGCCCTTCGGCGCGATACAAACTGCCTTCTTGCGCTTAAGGAGTGTTTCCCATTTAAACAAACACTGCTGAAGATGGCGGAGAGTTAAGAGTGAGGGAAAAAAGGAACTGCTGAGCTGTGAGGAATATACCGAAACTGGTAGGTCCGGAGTGGCTTCGTTTACTGCATGTTGTGCCACCCGGGTCGTGAGATTTTCGGCGTTACTTCATTAGTCGCAATCCGTTATGAAAAATGTGAAGATCGACTTTGGTGAGATATCAGCAGCTACCTTACAGTCATATCGCAGTCAGTGCTGTCGCGCCGCGTCCGTCCCTGTGTTTTAAGGATGCATTTAAATGTTATTTAGCAATAATCTGCTGGAAAATAGGCGATTCACTTTCCCGACCCGCCAATAGTAGTATTTTTATTTACATTAAGTTAAGTGAAGGCTGTGCTCAAAACCTTCCAAGATTATGTAAAGTTTTTGCTCTCTCATTTCTGACGCAAACCCAAAACATTTTCGGCATTTGGGCGAGTGTTGGAAATATAGGCAGATATTTGCGCAACGTGGTGCTTAACGCCGTTTGATCTCTTTTGCAAACTTTATCAGCATTTGGGCTGTGCTGCTTCGGCATGCGCGCGCCTTACGGTAGTCCCTTTAAATACCCAGCATCGCTATTAAACATTTATTCGCGTGAAATGCCGTCCTGCCGTTTACGTCACGCTTGCATGTTTTTTAAGTTTGTGCGGGGGATTATAAAGGTTTTTTTTTTCTGCTGTCGCGGCTTGCAAACTTTAACTTGAATAGAATATTTATGGTGCATTTCACCGCTCGGACGGGGCACAGGGGACTCCGTGTGCAGCTTACAAGTGTCCTTATAAATCAGCGGGGGCACTTTACTGTCCCCCGGTAGCCCCCCGGAAAAAGCGCCGCCGTCTCGGCTGGTAGTTCGTTTCGGGGGGGCTGCCCCGACTCTTGGCCAACGGTCTGCGATGCTTCTGCTGGGCGAATCCCCCGCCCCCCCACGATCACTGTGCACAGCCGCCTGGCTGCCGATAGATGCATGGTGATAAATCGCCTTGCTCCTGTGTGACCGGGCTGTAGGGCTGTGGGGGTGGGGGCGGCGGTCACCGGCTTGCGACCTTTTCCCCGACGTGATGAGTCCTGCCCGCCGATGCCGCCGCGCTGCGCAGCCCGAGCTCCAGGGTCCGAGGGGAATAAACATGAATGTTTCCGATGCATTGCAGAGGTGCACGTTTCTGGAAGTGTTTACATCGTGGCGTTCGCGCATTCAATTGCAGTTGAAATCTGAGACTCACTGTGCGCATTTTCCATATCGAACGACTTAATGGTGGTTTAATACGGCTTAATAACGATGATGATTTTCGCCGTAATGTCATTCGGACCCGTTGAGCGTCGGTCGCTCCAGACTCCGGGCTGACAAAGGGCCGGCGGGGCTCAGTGAATATCTGCTGCCGCTTTGAGCTTAATGATCACGGCTGTGGAGGTTCATGCCGGCTGCCGATCAGCGCGTTGTTCATCATTCAGACACTGCTTTGATTCTTAAGTACGGCGGGATTATGAAGTAGAAATGATTTTAAAAGCACGGAGCGTCTGTCGATGCCTTCCCCGGGTGCCACAGCCATCTGTTTCTGCTGTGGGCTGAAAGAGGGGCAGCAGATTGCATGGGGACTCTACAGGTGACAAAGGGACAGTGCCCCCCACACACACACAGACAGACACAGACACACGTGTGCATGCAGGCAGGCATGATCCACCTTCCACTCACTCTCTCCACCAGTCACAAACACAGGGTGTACGAGTGTTTGTGACCGTAACACCGTAATCATTTTTTTCCTGACTTTCTGACACACAGGGGACCTCTAAGAAGTGGCGTCCCACATCGCACCACTTTTTAACATTAAAATGTGTCCTGGTTCCTCTTAGGAAACAGTGACCACTTCTCACTGGGTGCTGACATAGTTTCAGGTTAACCTGGAAGTTTGAGACATAATATTTTATATTATTGTTTCTAAATGTTTAATTTGTGTCCTGTTACTGTTTATCCCTCTGTTCTGGTGAATTGCCCACTATTTTGCCTGTAGAAAATGCTAATTGGCTATATTAGGGTATGTTTTCAAGGTAGTACAGCTGTCCACCATTTCTGCCAGTCTTCTACGCTATGATTGTAAGTCTCAGGGTCGGGCTGTCTGGGGTTCTGCTTAACCCACCTGTGCATGAATCGCTATTTGTGTGTCATCCTGCCTCTTACTGCCTGGGTTTTAGTGCCTGCGCACTGCTACACGCAGATGTTACACAGTGCTCAACACCCCAGCTATTTCCGAAAAGCTTTGGCGTTTGTTTCGCTTTATTCGGGCTCTGTAAGGAACAGTAGTGCTTTTTTTCATTTATTTGTGGTTTGCTTTGTTTAATTGTTT
This sequence comes from Mormyrops boulengeri, assembly GCA_026781065.1. NCBI lineage: Eukaryota > Metazoa > Chordata > Actinopteri > Osteoglossiformes > Mormyridae > Mormyrops > Mormyrops boulengeri. The sequence goes on along the minus strand of JAODLD010000151.1, from coordinate 12,839 downwards.
TCGTCTAGCAGTTACTTAAGCATAAAGTGGCATGATTCTAGGGTGGGACCTTAAGTTGAAGTGTGTGTGCGCGTGTGTGGGCTGGTAGGTTACCCTGGCAACCCGTTGTTACTTGGTGACAGGGTACTTTTGAGTGGCAGGGCAGCAGGGTGTGTCATAAATGCTGGGGGTTGATCTGGGGCTCTGAGTGTTCCCTCGCCATGACAGTGGCCTTTCTTGCAGCGATGCAAGTGACATCCCCTGCGCCAGACTATCTTTTGTCCGCTGATGAAATTACATTACAATCACTGTCCTGACCAGCAGGCGGCATAGTGGTTAAGGGTGCGGAGTTGTGACCGGACCTTTACGGCTTAGTTTCCCATGCTCGGCTTCCCGGAGTGGGTTTTACCAAATAGATGGCGTAAACATTCAGCCATTTAACTAGTTGTAAAGGTAACCGTTGGCTTTAAACCACTGGTGGGTGCAGGGCAGGCAGCTGCAGTCGGAGTGTGGTCTAGCTGCCGAGAGCATGCCTCTGACTGGCACGTGGCAGCTCTGCGGCCTGCACAATCCACGCTGACAGCATCTCCTTTGCTCGTTTTCTTTTTCTCATTCTGTTTGTAGCTGTGTAGTTTATTCGACACATGAAGAGTCTCACTCTCATCCTCGAAGTCGTGGAGCTGCACGCAGCCCCGGGCCGAGCAGCTTCATGTGCACCGTGTGGTCATAGAATGTACTGGAACGTGCTGGCAGCCGGAGGCTGGGCCCCTTGGCCTCACACTTAGGAGTTGGGTGCAGATTGAATTTTCGGGTCCATGGCCATTAATGGGGGGGAGGGGACTCGTGCCTGCAACGTTGTGGCCTATCCTTCTTGCCTGAATGCAGTTTCCAGGGGGACTCCTTTCTTAGGCAGGGGGCTCCCTGTGCCTCCATGCTCTCTTTGGTTGCCTATAGGATCAAAGTAGTTGCAGTTCTTCATTCGGGAGTGTCGGGGGCCTGTTTATGTCCTGTTTCCTGGCTTTCGGTGATGGGGGGGTTCTAATATCTGTGGTCAGCTTTACAGTCCTTATTCAGTATTTTCAAGTCCATGTCATTAAAATAATGCTAACGTCAGGTCTGGTTTGCAACACTGTGGGGCGTTAGGAGGCTGTTTGTAAAATGGTTCTCCTAGAGACCTCCTCTCTGTTATAAGGCTGTGTCCATAATAATTGCATTTGCAGACTTATCCTTGGCGTGTGTGCTGACAGCCCCCTGAACCCAGCAGCTGTGCGTGTGTGCTGGCAGCCCCCTGAACCGTGTGTGCTACTGCATGTTCGTTAGCATGTTAGCAGACATGTTTGTGGATTATTGCTCACTCATTAGCATGCCACTAGGTGTGTGGTCTATATTAGCCCTCAATCAGCACGTGTGCTATTGCTTGCTTGTTAGCATGTTAGCATCTGTGTGTGCAATATTGCTCGCTTGTTAACATGAGGGAAGGTGTGCGTGTGTGTGTGCTCACTCGCTCATTAGCATGTTATCAGACATGTTTGTGCGTGCTGTTGATTGCTCATTAGCATGTTAGCAGGCGTGTGTGTGTGTGTGTGTGTGTGCTCGCGCACTCGTGCTCATGCTATTGTTAGCTCCTTCATGATCCCAGCCTGGTTTTTCCACATTGCTCTTGGTGTCTTAGGCATCGGGGCCCATCTGCCCGCACCAGGGCCCGTCTACATGTTACAAAGAAGCCTGGGAAGACGCCCTGGTGTTGTGTGGGTTTTTCCGTGGGGTGCCTTAAGTGCCACAGCGGCTGCTGCCTCTCGGCAGCTTTCGGGCGTCTGCGTGGGTACGTGCCTCGTGGAACCTCAGTCCTGTCAGTCTGTCTGCTCTGCCGCGGACGGAGCAGAGTCCCCAGTTCAGCCATCGCTCTGTATTGTTTTGCGAAGGTTCAGGATCTGGGTCCCCCGTCTTTGTGCGCTGCCTCGCCTGCAGTCCGACACGCCGCTTTGCTCTGCGTGAGCCCGCGGCTGTGCAGGCCGACCAAACGGGCCCTGTGGCTTCAAGGCCGTCTCTGCTGAAATAGGGCTGCTGCAGATGGTCTCAATTATCATTATGTTTCGGGGGGGTTTTCGTCATCCTTGCCACTGCTGGTAAAATCTGAGGTGTGTGTTGGGGGGGGGGGGGGGGCCCGTGCGCTCGCATGTTTGTGGGTGATGGTCGTAACCAGCTTTGACTGGCTGTGCAGAGCGACGTTGCCATGGTGATGGAGTCCCGCGCGCCAGCCTCAAGGTCGTGCGCCGAACGAGGCGTCTGCGCGGAGCGCGTGCGCAGCATCCAGGCGGCAGCTCCAGCCGTCTGCACACCATGCTTGTGAATGGGAGCCCCGTCCGTTACAGCGGAGAGGGGGCATTGGTGGCTCACTGTCCCTATCATGTGATGTGCGGTGCCTCCCCCCTACGCCTCGGCTTCGTTCGCATGTTCCTTGTTTTTATATTGTGGCCCAGTTCTGGATTTCTGTTTGATAGTGTATTGATTGACTCCGAGGAGGTCACGTGGCTCGCTTGTGATGCTTCACCTGCTCCCCGACCCTCTGCAACTCTCCTGGGTTCCTGCCTCGCTCCACTGGGTCTAAGCTCTGGTTGTGCACCCCAGCTCCGCACTTAGCTGAGGGCGTGGGCCGGTTCTGGTAGCCGTGGTGTGGCGGACTGGCTTTCAGCCTGTACCAGTGGTACATTCTGGAAACCCTTGGTTTGTGCTGAGTTCTGTTATCTGTCACTGCACACAGAGGCTTTGGCCTGCAGGGGGTGCCATTCCCAGTGCCCAGCCAGCTGCTGTCCTCAGAGCCCTTTACCCTCCCTGACTCCCCTCCCCCTTCTGCTTTGGCACCGAAACCGCGGGCCGGTTAGAGGTGCGGTCAAACGCTGATAGTGCTCTGAGTGGAGCTGGGCTCTGTGCCTATCACATTCCAGGGTTCCGATTGGCCGTCCTGGCTGTTCTGCATCTGTGTGTCCATGTGTATCCGCCCTCTCCTCCCTGTCCATTTTTACACACTGCTCTGACCGGTTCTGCTCCAGTTCTCTCTCCCTCCCTCCCTCCTCTTCCTCTCCCTCCATCTCTGCCAAACTCCTTTGTCTCCTGTTCACCAGCCCCCCTAGTCTCTCTCTCCCGCTCAGCCACTCTCCTCCTGTCATTAGCGGTCGGGGCCCTCTCGGCACACCTCCGTGGGGGCTGTCTCTGCAATCTTACTGGCTGGATCTTCCCAGCCTCGTGCTCATTCAGGCGGGGGGGCCGGGCAAACCTATGAGCGCGATGGGCCTGATGCGGACACCCCCAGGTGCCCCCAGAGGAAGCACTGCAGTGGGCAGAATCCAACATGCAGTGACGTGCGCTTTGTCTGGGTTTAAATAGCCGAACGTGAGGTGCTGCGACTGAAGCTTTACCAGGGCTTTTGAGGGGGCGCACTGTGAAGTGTAACAAAGGCTTGTGTGTGCCTGTATTGGG
>JAODLD010000150.1:8721-31975 GCA_026781065.1 Mormyrops boulengeri | reverse complement strand
GGCCCACCCGCCCCTCATAGCCCCGCACCCCCGCATAGTACCACCCCCCTCACCAGGATGACTGCACTGAACCAGCAGGTGTTGCCCACGTTTTTGAGACCCACGGGGCAGTTGTCCTGCCGCTTCCTGTCATGGGGGTTGGGCGAGTCGCTCCACACTTCGGTGTGGCTCCGCTTCAGGCTGGCCTTGTTCTCTGCGATGCTGGCTTCCAGCACCCTGCGGGGCGGGACGGAATCACGGTCAGAACTAGAGATGGCGGCGGGCCGCACAGATGCCACGCTGGGTCCGGCCGCATCCTCCTACCTGCTGATGGCCTGCTCCTCGTCCGTGATGCCCGTCTCCCGGAAGGCCCGGCTGGATTCCTCCAGGCTGAGCGCGATCGCCCTCTGCAGGTCATCTCCTGTCAGATCGATCACATCTGAAACAATATCCCCGGCACACATCCTCATGTACACAGACCGCCAGCAGGGGGAGCCACTTCCCATCCCGTCAGAGGGAGGGCAAAACCGTGGCGGGAACAGGGTTGTGAAATGAAAGAGGCGGGAGCCCATCTGCAGCTATATCTCTAATCACCTGGCCTCAACTGCAAACGGGGTATTTTTAAGGCAGAAAACAGGTTAAAACCTTTCTCCTTTTAACAGATGGACTTACAGTCACTTAAACACCAGATGCCATTCAAAAAAAAGCTTTTTAAAGCACCTGACTGAAGGCCTAACAGCAACATCCCCCGAGATTCGAGCCAACAACCTTTGACGCAAACAGGCTCACTCCCTGGCCTGTCCAGACCGTCCTCGCCAAACACCCGGCTTTCGTGCTTCCATCGCTGCCCACTGGGTACCTACTGGTGTCAGCCTGGCTGCCGACGCTCATGTAGCGCTCGCTGGCGCCACCCTGTGCTGTCTGGTAGTAGGCCGCCGCCGCGTCGTCCTGCGGCGCCACCTTGCCGTTCTTCTCCGTGAGGAAGGCCACCGCCTCCGACAAGTCGCCATTGCTGACCTGTTTCAAGCAGAAGAGCCGTAGGGTGAGTCCTCAGAACCCCCCCCCCCAAGCAGATGCCCCCCGATACACTATCATTAGCACCCCCATCTCCTAAGCCCTATTTATTGATATCTATGTATGTTATGCTTATTTATACTTTTTACATACTTTCGTATAAGTGCTACTATGTACCATCTATTTCTGCCTTTTTGTGTGGATGTGTACGGTAATCACACGCAATTTTTACCCGAATAAAAAGTTTTCTATTCATCACAAGTAGGAGATTACTGAGGCTCACAGACACACCTGTCAGCTGGGCATTGACTGACTACTAAACAAGCAGAAACACCTCAAACGCTTCAGGCAAACCGATTGTCAGCTGAACAGCCGTGCAAATATCCGAAAGCGGGAAACGCTTAGTAAGGCCTGTTTGCACCGCGGGGCCTAGCAGAGAACACCCTGCTACTTAGAGGTTGGGCTTCAGGAAGGTTCAAATGGGAAGTTAGGGGCTCGTAGGTGTGGCCCACCCCCTACTGGTTGGCCCACTGGTACCTGAAGCGCGTGCTGCAGCAGCTGGACGTCGGTGGTTCCAGTGACCTCCCTCAACTGATTCAGCAGGGTCTGCTGGTGCTGGAAGGACAGGCGAGACAGTGTTATATCACCCCCTGCTGGCGGGAGGACCCAAGGACAGTCCCACCCATTTACACGTACATGCACACACACACTATGATTTACACTACCACTGGTAAATGCAGAAGACAGCATGTATCCTCCTGTCTCGCCGCGTATGCGAAAGCCAGCAGCTAGTTAAAAAATTTATCCCAGCTGTAAAAAGACAGGTGAACAGAAGGCAACTAGCAGTTCAATAAGGGCAGGGTCACCAGTACCCAGATCACCCTGATCAAGAAATGTCGTAAGGGTCCAGTCTGATACAGGCACACCAGAAACATATCTGACGCAGCATTTTAGGGGTAGGGGGAAGACACAGACTGATAAGCTGCCTTCAAAAAAAGGCATTTTATCATCAGAAAGTAGGTCCAACAATCTCTCAGGAGCAGCGCCGATCACTCTGAGTTTCCAGAAGCAGCTCAGACAGGAGACACAATGCTCACGTCGTCCCAAAATACGTTCCAGAAATAATTCAGAGCCCCGCCCCCATTTCTGGCCCTATTCGCAGGTTGAGTCACTCGCCGCCGTGTATACGGCAGGGCCCTTCACGGCTGACTCACTCATACCCAAAGATCAGAGCCGGCGACTCCCGTATATTTCAACCATGGGAGATTACGGCAGGAGCAGGAATGTCGAGGAGCACGCCACTTACACAACGTCCAGCGCAACCAGATTATCACACAGCGGCTTGCATGAATGCAGGGGCAGCGCGATATGGGGTACAGGTTGGCTAGCACCTCCAGCAGGGCACAGTCACGTGGCCACACGCTGCGACCAAGGGCGCCCCCTACAGGCCACCCTTTCATAAACACTCTCCAGAAACGGTCAGGCTCTGATTAATTTAAAGTAGTTATTCAAATCACCGAGGCACCGACATTGAGTTTTACAAAAAAGCCTCCAGAAAAACACTAAATGACACAGCATTTAAAGTGGCCCGTGTTACTTACACACTATTTAGACAGAAAATACACCCTATTAATAGAAATAACGAGGAAAACAAAAAAAAAAACTGCAAACGCTAAGGCACAGAGTAGTGACCATCACGAAACCCGATTTAACAATCAGCATGCAGTTTTACTCTTATTACTTTGAACATTTCATTTACAACAGTTTAAATGCATTCTGCTCTTCACCACGTGTTTATATGTTTAAGGACTGGCCGGCCTGTTCGTCCCGGAATGATCGCGGATCTGATCCGGACCCCACTCGCTAATAAGGTGAGAGGTGTGTTTACGGGGTATGTGTTACACGGCGAGTCAGGCGACGCCGTGAGCTGGGTGTGGGGGGGGGGTCCGCCGGGGGCTTGTAACGTAAACAAACCCGGTGATGGTTTCAGGAGCCAAACAACCCCCCCCCCCCCCCCCCAAGAAAGCCCGAAACACCAGAACGGGCCGAAACCATGCACGAAACACGTAGAGTGCAATGCAAACAGACGCATATTAAAGGTGTAAAAACCCGTATAAAGCATGCAGCCAGCATATTTGCCCCATGTAAACAAACGGAGTGCCCCTCCCGCGGACTCGCCGTGCAAACGCGGCTACCCTCCGCACGGCACATCCCGTCTGTGATCAAACTTTATCGGGCTGGAACACAGTCCCACGCCCCCCGGGCTAAAGCTTCTAGCATGCATGCTAACGCACAAACAGGGCTGCCGCTGACCAGACGCAGAAACATAGCGGTCCCAGTACGATAGCCCACAGGCCGGCGCACGGAGCCCAGCGGAGCCCCGGCCTGCAGTTCGGCCCGGGCCGAGGAGCGGAGCCCTGCGCTCGCATCTCGCTGTCCCCACCCCCGGCTTACCTTCTGCGAGTGCTGCTGGAGAACATTCTGCTCTACGGTCATGGCCGGTCGAGGACGAAATAAAAAAGAAAAATAAAAAAAACAAGGCGGCTATCCTAAGCTAAAAACCAAAAGAAAATAAATAGAGGAGTTAAGCTGTCCCCTTTCCGAACGGCGTAATAGCGGGCGCCATGGGAAATACAGGCAAGGGAGGAAAAATGCATGTAGCGATCAACAGGAACGACTCTCGATGTTCCATTAGTCAGGCCTGGCCGTGCCGCCTTACGTCATCCCCTCGCCCTCGGGCATGACGTCATGCGCACCTTCAGCGCCATGGTTTGTGGCTTGGGCTTCAGCCTGGCCCTACATGCAGACATTCAGCAGCGCGCGTTCGGGTGTTCAAAATACAACTAGAACATGATTCAGAGTGTGAGCAATACAGTGAAAAAAGACACGTGTTACAAACGGAATGAAAGTATGTGCTACACATTTTGTGCTGAACCTTAGAATTATTGGTCTTTCATGTTCTGAATTTGACAACAGCAACATTTTCTGCTTCAATCCACAGAGGCGGAAAACAGGTAATACATAAATAAAACGTTTGGTAGGCGTAAAATTCAGACAAATCCAACTGTCTAATCTTCACAGAACGTGCACAAGAGACTTAACTTTACTTCATATAATTATGATTGGGTGCATCCAGTGGATGGAGTCTCAGAAGACGTGATATTGGGAACGTATAAGGCCAGACAAGGGTATGGGTCGGTTCTTAGTGATAGAGGAAAAGCGTTCTATCTGAGCCATAGAGCTTTTCCCAGGAAAAGGTTTGCAAAATGTTGCAACAATATTACATAACTATTCTTTGCACCTTTAGAATATTACGAAGCTGTGTTTTGTCCTTACAGAGAATTAGACTGGTACCGCGGTCCAGTGGTTTTTTGTACGTGCGGAACGTGCAGCCAGGCAGACAAGCAAATTTACACTTCACCAGCAGAGGGCACTACAGGCCCATGTAAGGCGACAAACCGAAGGCCACGTTTGACTAAACCAACAGGTTTAGACCTGCCTTAGTGTAAATGGTAGCGTACTGTAAAACTTTATGATTTGGCAGATGTGTTGACATACCTCGCAGGTCCTGAATATAAGACAGTTGAACGCCCTGCTGCATTTACTGGCAGGGACCAGCTCTGTAAATCACTGGGTGCTTTTCTGTCAAGAGGCACCAACTGCACAGGATATTAATGCTAAATGATCCCAATGCGTCTAACATATGCTCTACATACGTACAAGAGCAGACAGAGGTAGGATTCAGTCCCCCAGCTCTGATACTCACTGTGTCACAGTAAGTACATCAGCGCTCATTAAGTTGTTGACCCTGGGGGCTGTTAATATCCAGCATAAGATGTGATGTTATAAAATAAGCATAATTTCAAGGAGTCTCGTATATGTTGAGTGGTTTCTTTAGAGTGCAGTGAAATTCACCTGACAGCAGCAGAGGGATGTCAAAATGCAGGCTGACATGAATACTGTCGTAACTAAGTACAGAAGCCTCTGAAAGTCACACTTGTTGACTATATGCATTCAGAACTGCAGCATGAGGCCAAGGTTCGAGTCTCGTGTTGCAGAATGTGTACCCATGTCGGACTGCCCACTGCTGAAGGTACGACGGCTACTGAGTCCCACTGTACCTGCACTCCTCTGTGTTGAGAAGTGAGCAGCCGGTACATAGCCCTTTAAATGACTCTGACATGGACCCATTTTAATGCAGTAAACGCAAGATTACAGGAAAGACCTTCAAATAACCCATTGCTGAACTATATCATGCATTAGGGAGATATCCGGGGTTCCGGTTTGTTCTCTGTTTTTTACTGTGGTGCCATGTTTATGAGGGAAAAAATCAAGGGCAGCGGCATTTACTGTGAACCACATTAAGAGAAACGGGAGCTAATGCTTCTCAAAAATAAAGAGCTCCTTGTGTTGTTTTTGCAGAACTCTTGCCCTGGCACGGAACTTCCTGCAGAAGTTTTCTAGAAAAACATGCTGACCTGTCTAATATTAATGAGTATTTCAGAGTTAAAATCGTTACCCTGCTAACAATATACAACTTCCTACACAAGCAATTTCCTCTCTGATAATATTAATTGCGGTTAACCATAAAATGACGTTGAGATTACTCATTTGCAAATGTCCCAGTGACATAAAGGGTCCATTGTCAAGTTTTTGTAGTGTGGTACGAATGCAGTATAAAATACGATAATTTTTAATACTTACGCTACACAACTCCCAAAGATGATTGTTTTTTCTCTACAGTACTGATACTGTAAGTCGTAATATGATCACTAGGTGCCACGCTTGCTTTCATTTTCATGCTTTAAACTTCTTTCCACCCTTTCCGTAACATCTTCACTCACTCCCTCTTATTTATCTGGTGATATAGACGGAGCGTAACTACAGATCATCTTATAATCTTTCTCAGCTGAAACAATAACATGGCTACTCCATTTAAGTCACAAAAATGTAGGGTTAAATACCATATGAAACAGCGGGCTCTTCATTTGATGCTCCCCTTTGACACCCACCTGCATTTTTCCTCCTAAGGAATTCCAAAAATCACCCCCCCCCCCCCTTGCTGAAATACGGGAAGTTAAGATGTTGCCACGGCACGATGCAAAAGGTCACGTTTGTACACTATCATTTCCTCATCTTTCTTCTGGATGAAGTGAAGATGCGCCGGATGTGATTAATTATGACTCTGGCTCATTTACAGCTGTGACCTTCAGTTTAAAGGTAACAGATGAGGTGAGATCCCTCATGTGGCTCCCCGGGACCCTTAGCGGAGGACAGGGATCGATGCCTTTTATGCGTCTCACCTATTATTCTGCAGGATGAACACTGACAGACAGTGCAGCTCGCCGGAGAATCCGTTTGCTCCAGATTATCAGACCACAACTTCATGTGTGCTGAACACAAACATGAATCTACTATATTCTAATTTACAAAGCAAATTGACTGTTTAAGTTCCTCTTCAAATAAAATAATGCTAGGATTAGTGATTGGCGCGCAAAACACGTTTTCGGATGTGTGCAGCCACAGTGTAGAACAGCCATGTGACATGAGTTAACAATGTAATTAATGAAAGGTCTTAATGAGAGATTGTTGTAGAACCATGCTTCCTACTCCTGGTCGTCATGGGCTGCGGGTGTTCTCAGTCCATTGAGCACTTAATAACTCTGGTGGACAAATGATTACGCTAATTGATCCCATTTACCCTGCAGTACAGGTGCCGTTCACTTGACTCAAGGGAAAAGTCGAGTTTTTAACAGAAATAAAATAATGTGTGTGGAGAAAACATGTCGTTTTACCTGTTTACCAGCGTGTAGTTTGTCACAACAGGAGGTGGCAGCTGGTGACCTCTGGTGACACGCGTTAGAACAAGGAGACCCCATCCACAGAGGCAGGTCATTGCACCCTGCTGACTCAGGAGCGCCCCCCCCCCCCCAGCACCAACCCGGACACACAGGCCTTTACATTCCTGACAGCCATTCCCTAACTGAAACACTTAATTTGCTTTTGCTTATTTTCCCCAGCTCATATTCAAGCTCTTCAGGGGAAAAAAAAAACATTCACTCCAGATATAAAAAAAATCACACTGGAAACATATTTAAGGAAATGTTAGCCTGCACTTTTCCGTCTTACCCGCATTTGTCCGTTAGTGTTACCTTTTGCAAATGGACATGTTTGACATAAAAGCTGTTTACTGTACAATGCAAAACCAGCCCCCATCCAGCACGGCACTCTGCGCTTTGGGTTCAGCGCTGCCGGTCGACATTCAATCCATGCCGGTAAGAATGACTGGCGTTCCTGAGGCTGAGGCCAGTGCGGGGGGGTGGGGCAAAAGCTGTGACCTCATGACCTGGGACTGCAATACCCAGAGACTCCAGAGATATATAGAAGGTGCCAGAAAAAGAAATAAATATATAAAACGGAGCGCTGATCCGGTTGCTTGACCTGCTTTACGTTCTGACAGTTCCAGGACCCTGAACGGGGCTGTTCCCCTGCATGTGTCCCTCATCAGCGACCTTCAGCGTCTGGTTCCTAAAAAAGCCGGGCTGCTTACTCAGCCGATCGTACATAATGGCCGAAAGTGGCCCCCGCCTGACAGAACGGCCCACTTCGAAAAGGACAGCCACAGTTACCCAGCATGCATTTTCTGAAGCAATCCCCCCCCCGGCCTCGTTAACACGTCCAACATTGTGCACGTTGGTCTCCGAAACGCGAAACCGCATCGCGTGTGGAGACTCTTGCGAAAGGTTTGCCCTGAAGTGAGTCAAGTGACACGAGGGAAGGGTTTTTCATTCTGAAAATCCCCAATGTGGGAGGATGGTCACGCTCTGACGTTGATCCCAAAGCCCAAACCAGCGAAGCGACTTTGAAGAAGACGGCGATAAAGATCCAGGGTGTCGATAAGTGTCACGCAGCTTTCGTTTGTGCAAAGCGTGCCTCTCCTCGTATGTCGGGGAGAGGGCGGTATACCAGCAAACACACCTGCGCAGGCTGAGGGCTGTGGCTGAAAACCAGAACTCTGTTTGTTTCAGGTCGGGCTAGAATGCGACCTCATGTCAGCATGAGGCGTTGACAGTTACAGGTGAATAAACAGCCCCAGATAAAAAAAAGAGGATTTTTCGGCAGTTTTAGGGCTAGAGTCTGAGGTTGGACTGCAGGCAAATGTTTTTGTAGCTTGATCAAGCGTTTTGTTTACTTTTTATTTATCACGAGTACCTGCTCTCTCTGTCAGGACTCCCTGCTCGTTTTTCGGCGATCGGTTAGAGCCTGTGACTCGTTCCCTGGCGTCGTCATCCTCGTTTCTGCAGCCGTGGGAGATGAAACCTGGAGGTTTGAGCTTAAATATTCATGACCGCAAAGACGAAAGGTTACACGGAGTTTAGAGGAAGGCTGAGCTTCAGAGGATCAAAGCGGGGGCCGGATAACGTGCGTGTGAGCGAATGGGGGAGGGGCTCACAATGTTGCCAGCTCACGTTACCCCGGTCCACACAGGCCCGGTTTTGTTTACCGGGCGGTCGCTAACGGTCAACTGGAACCGAAGGGGAGGGGGGTTGGGGGGGCATGAAAAGGAGCCTTTATGAATAATCCTTCATATTACTTTATGATGACATTAAATCAAGATACTCACCCTGGGGTGTCAATCAGTTTTTGGCAACTATTTATCCAATCAGGGCTGCTGTGATCCAGGAAACACACACACTGGGGCAGTGTTCTTCACTGCCACACTTACCAGTGTACAGGGGGGTGGGGGGGGCACCTTTTACTTTTTAAAAGCTGGCTAGCTGGAAGTCATCTTGATGCTGCCTCACTCGATTGTTAGTTAACTACCTAGCTGCACATTATTGGGGAATGTATTGCATCTAGATTTTAAAAATAATAATAATAATAAATCTGATGGTCAGAATAATATGCTTATTTTTTTATTTGGTTACGTGTTGCCACACTTGCCTCTGGGGGCTGCCAGTGTCCCGCAGGGCAAGCAGTGAAGACCACTGCACTAGGGGGACTCATGAATCACATGAAACCATACAAGTACAGGAATAGACTTAGAAAAACCCATCAGGCAGCCAGATCAAATTTATGCCGTTTCCAGCATTTATGACACAATAAAACCTCCATGGTTACTTGAGTAACTTTTTGAAGGGAAATCCAAATGCGGGAACAATTCAGAAACAGAGAAATCAGGGACTGTGTCTGAACTCAGGGGCCGGACCCTTCTAAGGCCGCCTTTGAAGACCAAATGTATCACAGAAGTGCGATAAGGCTGTCCCATTTCCAAGGCTCCTGGAATTGTGGTCAATAGACTCTTCTTTCTTTTGGCAAGTTGCAAAGGATCCACCCACTGGACCCTTCACAGCCCAACATACCCCAAGATTCATTGCGCGGACCTTCATAGCCGACACCATCGTAGACCGCGTCCTTTAGGATGCAGCCCTTGAATTTTGACACAGGCAGGAAATGATCGCTAGACAGTGACCAATGACATAGTGCTGAGATGGTCTTTTGGAAGTGGGTCACTGGAGAACATCAACCTCTCGTGGCAGGCCTGCAGTACCCATCGTTACTCATGGCCCAGGCGGAGCAGAGATCTGAGGCATCCCAGGTCAACCGTGAGGCTTAAAGACTCATTCAGCTTTAATTATCTGAGCCTCCTAGCCACCTGAACCAGGCTTTGTGTAACAGCGCCTCCCCATGGCCAGTCCATGGGTGCGTGATACCGGATTATGGGTGACCCGCGCTATTGGGTTTCACAGTGCGGCCATGTTTTTACCTTTAAACATTATCTGATGTAGTCCGGTGGGGTTTGGCAAAACGCTGCCTACATTTTTGCCTGTAACCACGTTAAGATGTACAAAAAAACCCCAGTTTCCATGCCAACCGGCAGGATGAAGTGGAGGATGCAGGCCCAGCTCTCCACAGACCGCTCGCAGAGCCTTCTCCGTTTGACTCTCTCTGCCGCCAGCGTCCTTTTTCCAAGAGAAACGCACGAGATGCTAAAATATCTCTTACATATTGTGAGAAGTCATTCTGCGTGTTTCCGCTACACTTCAGCAGTTTTGTTAAAACAGATAATCAGTGGCGATTCTAAAATTTTTTAAGGTAGGGGTGCATAAGAGGTGCCATAATTCATACAGAGAGGCTAATCTTATCATTAGCCAATGACTGGAATGATCGGGGGCCCCTATTGGCTGTTTAGTATTTTTTTATTACTATTTTTTTAATGATCTTTTATTGGTCATTTATTTGTTTGCGAGTTGGTGATTGGTTAAAACTGAATGGGGAGACCAGTTCTTTAATGTATCTCCTTTTGGTGATCGTTTTATGCCGTTGTGTATTTTCTGGTATGTGTATGGCTGCTGCGATTGTTCTCGTTTGATAGAGCATCACATTCTCTTTTACTTTGTACAAATTATGTTATAGTTACAGTACTAATATTTAATGGTTTCATAGTTAATTGTATTGTTTCGGGGAGGGGCGGGGGGGCGGAAGAGAGGCCTACGGAAAATGTAGCCTAGGGGCCCCTGAACTCATTAATCCAGCACTGGACAGGGGAGGGGGCACTCCAAGGGCCAATCAGCTGGGTATTTCATGTAGTATTTCAGTAATATTCTGAATATAGTTAATTGGTAGTTGACTGAAAGGAAGCACTCCAAAGGTTAAATGCTTTGCATTTAATTAATAAAGCTAAGAAAGGGATTTAAGAAAAGGAGTTGAGCTGAAACCTGATCACCAGGGTCTCCTTGAGGTCCAGGGTTCGAGTATCCCTGCAGTGCTGCATCTTCCCCTGAAGCAGCTTTATGCTTAACCTTTAGTGGCTAATGTTACATATAGTTATCCAATGCTAACTATAAGCATTTATTGGCTTTGAGAGAATGGTGTTTAAAGACAAGGATTGTACCAGTTAAACTGATTGCATGACTGACTGTTTTTTGCTTTTTTGAGGATGTCTACCCTCACTGGGCTGCCAAGCCGTTTCCCGTAACGACACGCCGATGTAATGACTGTGAAAGCCCCCCCCCCCCCAGATCACCACAGCCGGTGGGAATTAAGGTAGCAGCTTAAGGCTTTCAAAGGAATGCAGGACAGCTGCAGTTCCTGAGCCAGGCTTGGGTCATGCTCTCTGCCCCAGGGCGCCCACCCACCGCGCCCAGGAGAGGATCTTTCGATGCAACAACCCCTACCCTCGACTCCCGGGAAAGAAGACAAAGGAAGTCTCTATTCAGCCCGTGCATCAGAAATCCCATGCTGGACAGGTAGTTAGACCACTGTTTCCCAATCCGGTCCTTGGGGAACCGTAGTCGGTCCATGGTTTTGCTCCCTCCGAGCTCCCTGCCAGACAGTCCACATTTTTTTTGGGGGGAGGGGGTCTCATCAGGTTTAACGTAGTATAACAATAATAATGATGATACATATGACAATTTTGTGATGACAAAGTAAAGCAGACAGGTCAGGCCATTTTCAAATTGTGCATTTCATTACTTTATTTAAAATCTGTGCAGGTAAACACCAACAAATGAGAACATAAAAAAAAGAATACAGGATATAGGTAATGTGCATGGGGTTGCCGCAGAAATTTTGGACGATTTAACGTCTGTCTGAGGCCGCCCCCCCGGGGAGATGAAGGGCAGAAGTCAACCGGGTGGAGAGACAGGTCTGGTCTGGACAACAGCAACAGGACATGTGACGCGCTTTCCATACTGGCCCGTAGATTCACTCACTGCTGGCGATGGCCATTGATGGGAATGGAGGCTGCTTAAGACTTTGTTTCTTTTTTTATATATTCCCACATTCAGTGCTGTTTTCTTCATCGAACCTACATGCATGTACATGCAACAGGCCCCACTGTGGAGCACCAGACTTTTTTTTCCCCCCAAAACAAGGATTATCATAAACTTACAACAGAGACACATGCAAAATAAGCATTTCCAGCTCTTTCTTGCTATGTACATTATTACACAGAATTTACATTCGTTTTCAGAATTGAAAATCGGTATGTCGTCTTTTTTTTTGTGAACGGTACAAAATAGTTTTGTTTTTTTTTAATGAAAGACCTATTTACATACGTTTTAAACCACTCATCGAAACATCGACTGTAAATAGAGGACATGTACATTAATACTGAAAAAATATACATATGTCACACTGAAATCTTTTAAAATGTCATGTTCATCACAGGACAGTCTGATCAACATGCTTCTTCGATTCTACACTGGAAAAACACTGATTCGATAAACAGTAATCACAGCCAGGGCAGGCGGTCACCTAGTGGTTTACAAATGGACCTCGTAGCTAATAGGTTAAGGGTTCAGACTCAGGATTAACGTTAGGATTAATCCTGCTGTGATACTTGTTAGTAGGGCAAACTGCTTCTGTGAATCATCCTGCTGTGCATATTGGCGAAACGTATATGAGTTAAGCATATATAACATATATAATTAAAGCATTTGCTCAGGAATAAAGAGAAGGTTCTGGTCGAACTGCTGCTCTCCACTCCTGTCCCAAGCCCGTGAGCCCGGCACAGGGGTCCGCTCTTCAGAAGTGGTCCCAGCCTTAATCAGTTTCACATCTTGGCAGAACCTTCCGGACATAACAAGATGCTTGGACATCTAACCATACCAGGTGGAAATGGTATATTTGTATTTCCCTATTTTCCCAGAAACAGGCATTCCCTAATCTCAGGCCTGACATCGCTTTGATGTTTTCCGCCGAAAATGGACCTAAAAGCGGTTCTGCTATGATACGACCCAGCAACTCACATCTCAATCCCCGTATCTCTTCCTCACAAATACATTAACGTTACATTTTTCAAGATTTGGCACTGCTGAATTTCAATATACACAGCAAAAAACATCACCGAAGTATCAACGAAAGCCGTACATAACGTCTTCTAAGACCAGCTCATCACGACATCGAAACATAAATCTCTCCCGTAACTGTTGGGAAAACTCACAACACCATAAGATAAATCTCCAACGTGAAGGACCAAATGAAGTTCTGTGTACGGGAACTGGCTGCTTCTCCGTGGACTGACCTTTAGCTGACACCTAGCTCTGCTAAATACCATCATTTAGAGTCCCTCTCTGTTCAGACAAAGACCCACACGGATCCTTCTGCAGAACAGGCTCTCAGAGTGTATCAGTGATACATGTCTTTTTGTGAGCTGCTAAGGTGAACGACAAGGCTAGGTAGCATGATTTGACGTCAGATTGGCTGTTGCTCAGTCCTGCTTGCCCAGGTTACTCTCAAATTCCCAAGGTTTCAGAGAATATTTAATTCCCAGCATCTGCACAAAACCTATTTGTAGAGTAAATCCCTGGATGAACACGAGGGGATAAAGACTGGACTGACTGAAGTAGCACTGACTTTTCGGATTGTGTTTTTCAAAGTATTAACAGGCTCAGAAAAGTACAACGTGATGTAGGGGCCCTTTTAAAATAACCTCATAAGGCTAGGATAATTTCAAAGCCTCTGCGTGGATGTTTCTGAACTCATCTAGTGTGGGTGAGTTTTCCCGTAATTATTTTATTTTGTGCACAAATCTTTTCATTTTAACCCCACCAGACATCTCTGGTTTTCAAAACAGGAACCAAGATGCAGATTATAAATAGGTTAAAATACTACAAACAAAACAATCATTCAGGTTTGTGTTAATTCTGTTAGTCGCATTTGCGATGCACTTAACTGACCCAAACATACTCCCATCTTAAACATGCTTAAACAAAACTACTAAGCAAAGCAAACGCATTACAAAACCCAAAGACACTGGGACCATCAAGTCCCGAGTAGTTAAATCGCATGCCCTTGTGCTGAAGAGTCAGCATTTCTCCAGAGACCCATTGAGCTGCCCGCCTTCTTCTCCTCGCTGTTCGTCGTGTGGCTTCAGGTGACATTTTAATTTCAGTTTGTGGTCATAGTCTTTCACGTCCACCTCAGATTCATCCTTCACCTGAACCTCATGATGCTCCTCTGCCCCTAGGTCTCGTACCTCTCTTGCGAGATGAGCACTGCCCTTCTGAAGCATGTAGTACAAGATGGGGTTAGACTTTGTAAGTCTTGGGGATTCAAAGTCTGAGTCCTGTTTATCTTTCCTGCTAATCACCCCCTGAATAGGTCCCTCACTCTCTTTGTTAAAGGGAACAGGGTTTGTTTTTTCCTGGTGTGCACCTGGGTAGCCCCAAGGTGAATCAAGAATTGTTCCTTTGAGTTCAGAAGGACCCAGGCCTGGCACACCAAGGTTCCACTTTGAGCTGCTGGAATCGTGAGAAAGACCCAGCGACACACTCCCATTGGTCTTGCAGTGGGTCAACAAGGCGGGGGGGCTGGAGGTGCCCCCAGGCTGAGCCAAGTCCCTCAGGCAGTTGTCCGAGAGCAGCAGCTGCTTCAACACATTGAAGGTCCGGCCACCTTTCGGTGGGGATTCGCTACCAAGACAACTGGCCGGAAGATCTGCTAGCTGCGGATTTTTCATCTGTCTGACGCTACTCCACTCTGGCATCCTAGAAGCCGGGCGGTCACCCGTGGCGGCAGCACCTTTTTGGGTGGTTTTGCCCGCTGACACTTGGGTGGGATCACTGCTCAAGCGACTCTCCAGCTCCAAGCAGATCCTCCGTTTCTTAGGGATCACAAGTCCTTGATGCTCTTGCCGCTCCTCGTTTGCATTCCCCACACTCACATCTGCTTGGTGGATTCTTGGCTGCTGTTTTAAGAGCTGGCTGAGGAGACCATCCTTGGGGACGGACTCAGTAGAAGCTGGCTCGGATTTGACGTCCTGCTGTGGAACAGAGTCTAGGCAACGCCTGGCATTCTCATTACAGGACCTCTCAGCCCCTCTAGCATCATCAGATAGTTGACCTTCATCTTCTGGCTCAACTTTGATCTTTACATCCGGGGAAGGCCCATTGAAGCGATCACAGGTAGCAACTTTTTCAGACTGCTTTTCATAAGAGTCTGTCACAAACTCTCTGCTAACCTTGCCGCCTGGTTTCTCTTTGCTGGTGCTGTTTCCCAGGAGAAGCTGTAAGACCGTTCTCCTCTCAAGAAGATTCTCGATCTCTGACACAGGCGAAGACAGGCCCTGCATGTGAGGTCTGTGGTTCTCCTGGGGCCCATCTAACATGGGGGACTGGGTCTGCTGAACTGGTGCAGGAAGTCTTTCCAGCAGAGTCTTATCCGCTTTGATTTCCAGGCCCCTACACAACCTTTTGCTGGGGGGCATAGGAGCGCCATGTGGTGGAGAAGGGGCAGCATTCTGCACTCCGCACTGTGCTAAGTTCTGCAAAAGTTTACTGGCACTAAAAGCGGGCTCTTGGACACTTTCGCCTGGGTGGGACTTGGATTTACACAAGTCCAGGGGGGTAGACTGAATATGAGGAGAAGCGTAAAGGTGGTATGGAGACACAGCGCCACTGGAGTCTTGCCCACTGGGAAATGTGGACGAGGACAGAAAGTTCCTATCAGGGAGCCCATTGGCAGGACTCTGTGTCACCGACCGCTCGCTGAGAGTCGTTGGCGTAAACCGTCCTTTAGGCACGTTGCTGAACTTAGGAATTACGTCACGCTGAAACTCTGAAGGATGCTCCGTGGTCCTGCTTGGCCGCTCTGCATTCTTATGATCCTGCAGTAATTGCAGGAGCGTGACCTTCTGTGGGGATTTCACCTCTCGCCTCATTTTAAGCTCCTCCGTCTCTGACCCCAGCGTCTCCGGCTTCCACTTCTTTATCAAGGACTCTGTGAGCTTGTCCAGAGAGGAGGAAGAGGATGAGCCAAGCACAGGCCCAGTGCTCCTGCTCTTGACAGAGAGGTCGATAGGAGAACAGCAGGAGTAGGAGCTCTCTGCGTCACTGTTCTCCTTAGCGTGGCCATTCTCCTGGTTGGAAAACTCTCCATCTGACGGCAGTGGGGATCTTTGGACAGGAAGGGTGCGGTCTTCTCGCTCTGGGTGGCCATTGCTGCTGTTGTGGTTGTTCAGAAGAAGCAAAAGCAAGCTGCTGCAGGTCTGCGAGGGCCTGGCACTATGCTTGCTCAGAGGCCGCTTGTCTCGGGCAGCGAGGGAATTCTGAGGAGAGCCGTGAAGCCGGCTCTGCCCTGGAACCGGGGATGGATTTTGTTTATGGGAGTCTAGGGGCAGATGAGGGTGTGTTCCATGTTGGGCATTTACGGAGCTTACGGCATCTGGGGACAGCCGAGGCTGCCCGTGCTTATCCTTCTGAGTGGCCATGGCGGCGAGCCGCTCACTGGCCGCCCGGCTGGACAGCTGGGCCTTCATGGCCTGCTCCCGGGAGTACTGCTGGAGGTGCGCCTCGCTGGACAGCAGCAGGGCCAGCTGACTACAGGCCACACTGGGCCTGGGCGAGGATGCTGGGCTGGACCGGACCTTTGCCAGACCAGCCACGGCTTTCAGGCGCGCGGCACAGGAGTCAGAGCTGGAGAGGCGCGGGGTGTCCTGCGGTGGACTCTCGTGCGCCGTCCGCCGGCGGTAAGGCACATCGCCATGGTTCTGTGTTCGGCTCCTCCTCATCAGACTCTTCAGGCGGCCAGATGCTGTCCCACAGCAGCGGGGGTCCTCCTTGTTCGCCTGAGGGTCCTGATGCTTGCCGTCCGGCTGTTTTGGTTCCGGCTCTTTATGGTCTGGCTCCTTCAGGTCCCGCTTGGGCTCCGATTCTTTCAGGTCCCGCGAGACCTGCTGTGTGACGGCGGCGCCGTGAAGCCGCGAGCCGAAGGACTGCAGCAGCGAGGCCAGCAAAGTGCTCTCCCCCTGAGCGGAGCTGTCTGCCGCCCCACCCCTGGGGGCCATACCCTGCTCATTAGCGCCCCCAGTGGGAACCCGCAGTGCTTGACCTTCAGGTTCCCTCCAGGCCTCAGACCGGAGTAGCCGGGCCTTCTTGAAGTGTCGTGGAGGCCCCCCGGGAGACGGCCTCTTGTCCTGCTGGGCGGGGCTATGGGGGGGCGGCGGGGCCCTGGCCGCCCTGTCGGCCTGATCCTGGCCGCCAGGCCTGGCCTCAGGCCTTTGTGCGGCCACGGCACCGCTTGGCCGGCCAGCCACCTGATGCATCAGTAAACCTTCCAGATATGTTAGAACAGCTGAATCCTGGTGCGTCTCTGAGCCAGGCTCCCCCCCATGAGTCATGTTCGACGTCAGGATCGCTCTAGCCGTCAGGCGGGACTTGGAAAAATCACACCGGCTCACAGACGAAACCTGTCCGGCCTTTAGGGTGGGCCGCCGGTCACAGGGAGCGGGGAACGTGTCTTATCCCAGACAGAACGGCAGAAAAGGTCAGGTGTGGATCACGACTCTCAGGGGCACGCCCTCTCCATCCTTGGAGGCAGGGAGGGTGATCTTCACTCCAAACCCTCTTCTTCCAGCAGCAGTTAGATGATCATCAAGGCCGTCTTGATATGTCCTGTGACAGTGTCAGGGGGGATCTCTGTCAGATGAATGACACCCTCTCTGTTTATTCTGATACCCTCCAGGGGTGGAGAAGGACCTAGAACGAGAGGAAACAGAAGATGAAATATTAGAACCACAGATCTGCACGCTGTGACTCCACATGCATCAAAGAAGCTGGAATTTTGACAAGATAGAAACAAAACCCGAAGAAAACAGGAGATCAACAGGATCTGCTTCACAAAGGAGGTCTGCTTTCTGAAGAGATTCTCCATCTTCACATCTCCACCCACCCCCTGCTGTCCAGACTCTCCTGTACAAACAACTCACCCCCTGGCAGTGGGGTCTGTGTCACAACCCGTGCCTCGCGGTTCTCACACTCCCCGAGGTGGGTGCGTCCGAAAGCACAGAGTATAACAGTCACCTTCAAGGACACAGAAAAGTCCTTCGAGTTAAAAGTTTGCAGTGTGTGGCTCTGTGTCCTGCACTCTAGGGGAAAAGTAGAATGAAACCAGCCTGAGGACACGAAGGTTTAACGACAAACGACAAAGCTCTCCAAGTCTTCATTAGTACCTCAATTAGCTTAATTACTTAATTACTAATCTAATGTACAACTAATGTGCCAATTTAAAATGAACAGGGATTTCAGGGGAGCAAAAACACAGGTTAATTTAGGCCTTTTTCTGAGGATGAAATACATGACAGGCCAACAAGGATAAGGTCTTAATTTAGTTCCGTCCATCAGTCTCAGTTGCAAGGTTAACATAAGCAAATGACCTACATCTGACCACGACGACTGCTTACAGATAACCTCTTTAATTAGGGGCCACCTGACGTCCTCCCATAAGCTTTAAAGGCAGGATTATATTTATTTGTTGAGATCTGCTTGATCGTGGCCGGACAGGCTAGGAGGGGAAACGTGTTGGCCTGCTCCCGTTTGCTTAATGTTCTCATCCATCTCTTCCAAAACAGTGTGTCTCGGCAGTACGTCTAGGGCCACTATGACTATTTTAAATACACACATGACACGAAATGCTGCTCGATCAGGTCCTCTGTCTGAGGGGGCGGAGTCACGGTGTAAAAAAAAAAAAAAAGTTAAAATCTTGACCAAATCAGGATGTTACACACGAAAAGTTATCATTCTATGGACCATTGTGAATTATCTTCAGCAACGCTGGGAAATAGCATCAAACAATAATATAAATGATTTTATTGGTGAAAGTCATAAAAAATTGGGTATGAAGTGCACAGAAACACTCATATTTTAGATGCCCTGTAACACCAGAGACTGCAAATCTATTGCTAGCTGAGAGAAGGCGGGATCTGATTCAGGACAAAAACAGGTTCTGATCTTCATATCAGTTCACCCCTGATTATGGACACGTAATACACAGACACATGTAATGTTCAGCAGATGTATAGGTAATCCATTTACGATGTCTGATTTTTCAGCCAGATCTAGGCTGGTTGTCCAGTTCAATATTCAGACAGCATCTTGAATCTCCAGACTTCTGGGTCCTGTTCCCAGTATGAGTCATTAGTGGGCAAATCCGGTGGCTTTCCGGGTCACGAGATCTGGCAGCCTTGACTGACCGCTGCTCTAGATCACGACGCCGCTCAGGATAGGAGTGACTAGCAAATAAATGAACCGTTAATGAAGAATACCTATCAGGAGACCAAGCATATTAAATATCAGGCGACCAAATACAGGAAAAAGCATATAAACCCAGAGAAAAGTCAGCAGGAATCAAGGTCGTTCACACTGGCGTCCGACCTGATGCAACAGCTGGTGCCCGCAGAAAACACTAATAAGAAGTGACGGGACTTCTCTTGGTGGGCATTTCACGACATTGATAAGCTCCAGCTTAGCAGATGTGTCCTGGGCTCAATATTTCTGTCAAGGTTACAGTTTAGAGGAGACGCGACTGTGTTATGTGACATAATCAGTGAGCCAGGTAGAAGCAGAAGGTGTAGAGTTTCATTCCTCTGTGAAGAGCACAGCACCGCATATGGTCGCTCTGTCTATTAACAGTTGTTACGAGAACAGCTACCATCAGGCCGTGTGTGTTTAATTTAGCAGCATCACACAAAAAGCCCACAGAAGATGAGTGAAAGCCTGTGGCCGCCCTCGCCGATCAATCACACTCAAACATCTCAAGTCACCTTGGGTTAATCTGTTTATTGCCGTTGTTGTGATAAACCTCCAGGCGAAACACCAGTGACGACAGCAGCAGCAACAACAACAAGATCCGTAAGGACTGCTGAAGGAAACGTAGCCACCTGAACTCAACAGGCTAAAGGAACCTCAACACACATCAGCAGGCAAAGCTGGGAACCAGAGCATGGCAGAGCAGGTTAAGGCAGGAGCCTGACAATGACACAGTGGAAGAAATCGGGAACCTGAACCCTGAACAACAAGCGGAGGCGGGAACCTGAACCCTGAATAGCAAGCGAAGGCGGGAACCTGAACACGGCATAGCAGGCAAAGATGGGAATCTGAAGACAGCACAACAGACGAAGGCAGGAACCTGAACCCTGTACAGCAGACAAAGGCAGAAACCTGGTCACAACACAGCAGGCATAGGTGGAAACCTTAACACAGTAGGTCAGGTGAAGGTGGGAACCTGAACACGGCACACATTCACACAATCGGTTACCCCAACAGCCTGCAAGCCTCTCAAGTCACTCAGTAGGGTCATTCAAGGTAGTGGCGGCCCATTGCTAATAGCACAGTCCCATAAAGACACATCGACTGCCTGCTCCCTGATCCTCAACAACACGGGAAGCTCCTCCCCCCCAGGTCGGCTCTGACACGGATGGCACGGCAAGAGCCGGGAATTCAGTTATCCGGCAAGCAGCGCTAGCAGAAATGCCAGATGTGCCTGTTGCTGTAGCGATGGACAAATTGAGGAAGTTATTAGAGAAAATGTATGTGAGTGACTGCTCAGTGTCAGCTTACATAAGGATCACGGGGAAAGCAGGTGAAAACACCAAGGCACCGTCACATGATTCCTGTAACAAATAACCAAAATCAAAAGTGTGTGTTTTTCAGAATGTCGTTTAACTGTATAATTTGGCTCACTGGAGGTGCTGGAGAAGCTCCTGGCATTTGCTCCTCTTTTTCATTTTAACGTTCCATCTCTTCCTCAGGATGAACGAAGTCGGCGTTTTCCTGGTGACATTAACGGCCTCCCTGTTCCGGCTGAAACCAGCTTCCTGCAGGAGTGGTCCCTGAAGGACACGGCGGCACCGAGACGCCAGTGCAGCAGGCATCCTGCCGACGGTGACACGCCGGGCACAAGCACCGGTGCTCAGGGGGAGTTGCTATCACCTGCCTCCCCCCACCTTTCTGCCGGTGGGGGCCTTTTTCTTCCCGGGATCCCTAACGAATGTCCCCGAGACGAATGCAGAAGGGCACGGAATTCCCCGTATGTGACTGCACCAGTGTTCCGAGGAGCCCAAAGCCAGTCAGCAGAGGTATGTCAGCAAGCCCCTTTTAAATGACGCTCTTTTTAAATAACACATTCGTCGTTGGCGTTAGCCAACCTTACAGAGAGCAGTTAACCAGCTGGCCAGCCCCCGCTAATGTGGGAGGTCTTACCCGCCCATCTTCTTTGCAATGTAGGGCCACAAACTACTTAGTTAACTAGACATAAGCGAAGCTCGAAACAGCAGCTGCACCTATAAAATAGCGCTGTCCTGCCCTCAGGGTATAGATATCTATATGCTTCAGACAGTGACAGTGTTTACCACCACTCAAACCACACATTTGTGTGGGGCGCCCCTGCTGGCCATAAACAGTCATTACAGTCACAACACTGGGGAGCAGGAATTATGATCGCGTCAATGCAGGGAGAAGGACGAGGAGGACAGATTTTATACCCTGCCCCTCCCTAATGGTAACTACACAGGCCCACAGTCATCCTGAGAATCAAAATTCCCAAACCGCCAGCTCCTGAGTGACCAGGCAAAAATGGTTCTCTCTCTGAACCAGTCATATTGTAGAGGAGGCGGGACTAAGACATCTGATTGGGTGGTCCCGTCTCCTCTAGTTGTTTTGACTCACCTCCTCTACAATATGACTGGTTCAGAGAGATAACCATTTTTGATTCGGCCCTCAGAACATTTTTGCGTAAGTAAAGCTCCCATGGGCAAACAATACTCCAAGGAATAGCCCAGGCTTTCACACCCCTGTTGACAAAAGGGCTTTATCGCTGCTAATCCTCATTAGTGGGGCTCCGCAGATCTTTGATTATTTGTTAGCATCAATTAAGAAATGATGTATCTGAAAAATTGTTGGTCTGTAAGTAGGTAATGATCGGGGGGGATGGGGGGGGGCGGTATTTCTCAAACCTGCCGGTTGCTCGGGGGAGTTTTATTACAGCCACAAGAAGTGTGATCACCCGCTCTTAATGTGGGAACCATCACGATCTCTAAACCTCCCAAAAAGCACGTTAATAAGCATGCCAGAACACCAGAGGCGAAAACAGAGTAACCAAGCAGCGAACCAAAAGCCAAAATAGACCGCGGCAAAACAGCAGCAGGCGATAGCTGTGGCCGGCAGTGCCCAAGGCCGTGCCCTTGACACACTGACACGCGGCTACTGTCATGTGACACCCTGTCATCCGCCACCTGGCAGAACACCCCCCCAACACACCGCGACTCCATCCTGCGGGGCAGGGGGCACACCCACGGGCCCAGGGTCACTGTGTCCTCGTCCATAATCCGTACACAGACAGGGAAAGAATGCCCAATTAGACAGCTGTCACACAGAGGACAGGTCCCTCCCTGTCTGTGGGACAGGCCCTCCGGGTGTGTGCCTAAACAGTTTCAACACCAGTGGGATTGTGGGATACCAGAGAGGAGACTCACCGCGGCTCGGTTTAGGGGTGTCACCGTACAACTGCAAGAGGGTCTTTTTGTCATTGTAGATGTCATACATCACCAGAAAGCTACATATCCCAGCATGCTCTGGGCTCCTTACTTTTCTTCTCATAATAATAACTTCTCATTTAGGGGATTAAAAAAAACAACATGACAGGCTTAAGTTAACAGACGACAGGTCCTGATTATAAAATCATATACAACAAACGGATGAAAGGTTCGGGTCGAAATGGAACATCACTTTGCGAAGACCGATTCTCTTTGCAATGGCCACCCCATTCAGATCTCACACAGAATCGAAGAGTGCGGTTTCCAACACTCTTGAGTTTAATCAGAGATAAATGGGGGCCCCAAAGGCAGGCTGCATCATCCCTGCGTCCTTAATTAAAGGAGCGAGGAGACGCCGGCGAGTCACTGGGGAGGCTGCGTATGTGTGAGCAGCTTTTCACACAGGATCACATGCGAACCCTGACGCTGGCGTTTCCCTCAAACCACAAGTGTGACATCATTTAGGAAGTTCATTTAGGGTCACCAACGGTAGGATCACCCCACCCCCAGGCCCGGACGTGCGGCCGAGGTCAGTTTGCACACTCTTTGTGTGTGACACTGTAAAGGAATGTTTCAGAAAGGACCTGAACAAAAAAAAAAGGAACGGGCTCCACAAACAGAGTCTCACAACACACTGGTGTCTGAGAAACGTGGGCCGGTTCAGGAATGTAGGAGTTTAGACCAGTAAATCCAGTTTGAGCAGAGTGCTAAATCTATGTGTGGGGGGGGGGGGGGGTGTAAGACCCACAGTCCCTCACGGCACTCGTATCTCCCCTAAAACTGAAAGCCACACCCCCCCCCAACCCCGGCGCGCGGCTGTCTGTGAAGCGACGCCTCGGCGGGTTGCGAGCGTCTGCACAGAGGGCTGAGCGCCAACGGCAGACCGGCGCCGCCCTGGTGGGAGAGTCCACAGCGTGAGCAGCCCGATGACGGAATGCCGGGGGGGGA
>JAODLD010000149.1:171843-183354 GCA_026781065.1 Mormyrops boulengeri | reverse complement strand
ATGACCCGCATACCTGCTCCACGCTGTTCTATGACCCGCATACCTGCTCCACGCTGTTCTATGACCCGCATACCTGCCCTTTGCTGTTCTATGACCCGCATACCTGCTCGACGCTGTTCTATGACCCGCATACCTGCCCTTTGCTGTTCTATGACCCGCATACCTACTCTTCGATGTTCTATAACCCGCATTCCTGCTCTACGCTGTTCTATGACCCGCAAACTTGCTCTCAGCTGTAAAAGTATCTGTGTGTGTCATGGTGAGCAAGATGAGATAAAATATAGTAAATAATCTGAATTCTGTTGTTTTGGGATTCGTCCTCCACCTTGTTCCTGTCAGAGGACCTTTTCCTACATGCTCCTGGGTCTTCATTCTGTTTATGCTCTTTGTTGGAGAGAATGAGTAAATTCTTATTGTCTTATCTGGTCACATGACAAAACCCGGGGGGAAGTGAAAGAGGGAGGATAGAGACGTCAAAATATTTTTGGACAAAAGACAATTGTATGAGCTGTGTTTTGGTTTCCAATTAATCAGAGCCATACTCAGACAAGAATGATTTTGCACTTTTAATCAATTGCACCATTGGAGCTGTGCATGATGGATTAATAGATTAAACACAGTAATTAACAGCTGGGTTTCACGCTGCACTGATTCAGGCTGGTTCTCTGTGTTCTTTAGGGTTTCTTAATGAAGTCAGTTATTATAAGGCTCCCAGGAGTCACTAGGGGAAAAACATTGACAAAAATATAAATTCTGCTTTTAAAACTCTCTTAAACATATCACACTCAGAAAATAAAATGTCTTTGTCCTACAGTATATTGTTACACCCAGAATTCTAGTAGGTAGGGTGTAGAAGGGCTAAGCACTGATTGGAGGAATGACAGCCTTCTTAGCACAGATTGGAGGAATGACGGCCTGCTAAGCTCTGATTGGAGGAATGACAGCCTGCTGTACTGTTTCCCAGGAAGTTTCATCCCTGTGTTCTACCTGTTACCTTTGTGTATGAAATTCACAGCAAGGGGGCACTTTAGTGGCAGGCCTTTTAGACAGAGACTACGCCTTTGAAAGCAGCATCGCGTGCGACAGCGTGATTTCCCAAAGCCCCCCACTGGTGTCACCCACACAGTCCTCGCGGTCCTTGTTCCTGCAGGAATGAAAGAATGAAAGGCTAAAGAAAGGGAGCGAATGGCCATGGAAAGGCAGCTTTTTCTTCACCTCCTGTATGCAGGGATTCTCTGGGTTTTAGGGTGTGCTCGCTTTGAGGTTCCTCCCCTCTCGCTTTGAGGGTCCTCCCGTCTCGCTATGAGGTTCCTCCCCTCTCGCTTTGACGTTCCTCCCGTCTCGCTATGAGGTTCCTCCCTTCTCGCTTTGAGGTTTCTCCCCTCTCGCTTTGAGGTTCCTACCCACTGCTGTGTTATGTTCTGGAGCAGAGTGACTGGCTCTGCGTGGTTCTTGGTTAAATGTGAGTAATCCTGCAGGGGGCGTGTCTGTTTCCTGTCTCTCTCTCTCACATGTGCATACACACACACACACACACACACACACACACACACACACACATACATACAGGTGCAAACACAGATTCCCTTGGATGATGAATTGGAATCTTTTCACCCTCGGATGTCTGGTAATCCTTTTGGTTTTAGCTGGGATCCTATCAGCATGTCCCGGGTGCTTTTAGTAACACGTGCTGCTCTGCCTGCAGTGTTAGCGCCCCCCGTAGGCCTGTTATGTTATTGCCCCATAGAGGCAGCTCCAGGTTCCAGGTCCCAAGCCAATGTGTGGAGGGTCGTATAATATTTCATGTCCACTGATTCTGTGACATTCATAAAAGTAAATGGATGAGATATTTAAGATTGCAAGCTGCCTTGGATAGAAAAAAACTATGTTATTGTACGATTGTTCGCTGTTATGGACACTCTAATTCACTGATACCTATCGGGGGGGGAGAGGTCATTCAAATGTGTTGAGTAGTGCAGCCTGTGTAATATTTAAATGGCCTAGCTGCCCCGTTTAGATCCGTGTCACCTGACACAGGTGTCGTCTCCTACGGTGCCTGCTGCACCCCATAGTAATAAGGACTAATAGCTTAGCGACGGGTGGGAAGAGCCAGCAGGGTGACGGTCTTGGCAGATGGAGGTATCACTGTGTCACCGGGCCTGGCTGAGTGCAGCGGTAGCGGGCGATTCCAACATGTGCTACCCTTTTCCTCCCTCCATGCTGCCCTGGTGGAGGCTGCTGCCTTTGGGGGGGGTTGTATTGTTATGTTAGATGGTGGTTTAAAGTAATTAGATGTTCCCTGACACCCTAAAAATGCCAACTTGTTTTTTCTTGCTCCTTCTTACTCCAGTGTGACTGAAATATATGCTGTTAGCAGTGGGATTTCCCAGCATCCTTTGGTGGATTTCCCAGCATCCTTTGGTGGATTTCCCTGCATCCTTTGGTATATGACCTGTCTCACATGTTTAGCCTGAATCCAGAGGCTTCTTCTTTCACGCTGCTGATTCTACCTATACGATTCCTTCTGAAACGAACTCTTCTCTCCCTGGAGATCTCCTCCTTGCTGCTGGCGATGCTGAGATGAGGATTTCTCCCCCAAAGCTGGGTTAGATTACTACACTTTCTCTGCCGCCTGCATTATCCAAATCGGACACGGCAGAGTCAGCGGAGAGTAGTTTTCCCGAGCCGTGGGAGGCCGGACGCCCAGGATGTTTCCACTCAGCAGGCCCTGTTCTTCCCAAACTCTGCCTCCTAACATGTCGACAGCTCCTCTGAGGATGTAACATAAGGTCATCTTCACGCCCAGGCGCGTATCAGTCGTAAGACGCCCCCGATCTTCGAGGCAGCGTTTCTGCTCGTCTGACGCCGCTGACGCTTCCAAGCGCTCCCGCCAAACACCAGCCGCTCTGAATGCGTGGCGCAGAGCGTAATGCCTCTCAGCTTTGTGAAGGGAGAGCTTCATCCTGCCAGATGTCGGAAAAGCACCTCTTGGAGACGGGACAAGCTGGCACGTCATGCGTGATTGTTTAAGAGCAGCTCTCAGAAGGAAGCGGTGCTTTAACTAAACGTGCTGCTGGAGGTGTGCCCATCACACAGTCCCCCCCCCCCCCCGCAGCAATGTGATGGTTGACCCGTTTCCTGAGGTGTTTAGTCGGTGACACCTTTGACTTCAGGACCCTTAAATGTTACATCTCTTCACATTTATATATGTTTTTGTAAAATTATTTATCTATATATATATATATATATATCTTTTCTGTTAACGTTTACATCTGAGTAGACATTCGCGTTGCAGTTTATTTCCAAACATATTTCTTGGACCTTTGGGTGGATGAGAAGAAAATTTGGGGGGTAAATGAGTGTCTATTAACAGCTTCCCTTGGATCACATCCATTTTCTTGAAGCTGTTCGGCACAGAATCAACATTTGGACAGATGCTGTGTTCTGCTAAACCTTTTTTTGACCCCACTGCTAATTACAAGATAGACACCCCAGGAAGAAAAATGACTGTGAGATTCCAGTACCCTGATCCTCTCACATGTGCTGTTTACTAATCGGTGGAAGGTGAAGATTCAGAAATGGAGATTTCACTGTTAGTGGTGTTTCTCTGGCTGTGTGGATAACGTTGGGGAAGAGAAAGAGGCTCACCTTTCTATGTTTCCTACAATGGCGTTCAGTCACTGAACTCCTTCACAGGGGTGTCAGCCTCATGGAGAAACATCGTTGACTCTTAGCACAGTCTAACAGAAGGGTTCATGCAGGGTTTCTCAGGCCTGAGTCAGTGCTGGTGGAGAGAGAGGCTTTGGTTGTCCAGTCATTCACTCTTTATCTGGTAGGATCTATTCAGGTAAAACACCACAAACTGTCAAATCTCCATCTCTGAACCTTTAAAGCCTGTTAAATTCAGCTTGGGACAATTCCTTTCCTGGTGATAAGTAGTACAAGTGTAGATAGGTACATTTTATTAGCCTCCAGGAGGAAATGAGTTTTCTGCAGCAGGTTTGCGCACATGAGGCAAACAAACAAACAACCAAATAGCACTCAACTTTCAGGCAATAAAAGCGAAAATCATGCAGTAAATGCAGGGCCGCACTGTAGATGATCACAGTTATTTGGTGATTCACTGGCGCCCTGCACCCGGGCTGTGAGTGGCTTAGCACGACTTTGCTCTGTGCGAGTAGAGTAACGAGGGGCCCGGTCGGCACGATCAGCTGGTCCTCGGGCTGTGATTCATCCCCTTTAATAAGTGGCCTTCCCGTGAGGGCAGGCCAAAGCCATTCAGAAAGCCTGTTTTAGAAGTGCTTCCATGCCTGTCCACCTTGTATCTGTGAAATTGTGGGTCAGCCCTGTAAACATGCCCCAGGCTTTGCCTTTAACAAACACGTATCGGGTTGTGGCGTTTGCAGCCCGTGATCAGAGGTGTCATTTACTCCTCACTGGGATTTGAGAGCCCTGGAAAACCAGGAAGTGCCAGAGCTCTGCCGTCCCTGGCGTCAGCGGGTCGCCATGACGGTTCGCTTTCTGGACTCATGATGTCATTATAGTTTGTCTGACTTGCTAGCATGCCAACGTGCTGAGGGTGTTAGCTCAGAGTTCTGTGGGTCGCTGCTAACTTTGACGGCCTGCTGTTTCACTGCGTATTCCTGGCACCTGGATCAAAGCCAGAAGCACCCAGATGACCCTTGGGCTCTCGTCTCTCTGTAGAAACCGGCCAATGGGCTGAGTGGTGCCTGAATGCCACCAGACCGGGAGACTTTGTGCTGCATCGATGCTGCGTTTGTTTTCTCTGGAGGAACGCCATTAATGAATTAAAAATCCCCCAGCTGTTTTCATTAGGCATGTGAATGGAAATCTGCACCCATGCATTTGGTGCTGGTTTCAAATCCTGTTCAATTTCCACCCCGAATAGATTAAATGGTGGGAATTTTAAACAAAACTGACTGTCTTAGATGCGTGATGCCCTGCATCTCTTCCCCCGCCGATGGTGTGTTCCCTCACACCCGGCAAACGTGAGGATGTCTCCTTGGGGTCCAGCTCATCCAGCAGCAGCTAGGTGTGTGGGGGGGAGGGAGGTTGGTCAGCATCGGTCTTCTCATGGACTGTGAATGATGAGTGTCCTGCTCACGGGGGGCAGCAGGGAGGTGAAACAGCCGTCGGGCGTTGGGCTGCTTGCTGGTGTACGTCGGGCGTTGGGCTGCTTGCTGGTGTACGTCGGGCGTTGGGCTGCTTGCTGGTGTACGTCGGGCTTTGGGCTGCTTGCTGGTGTACGTCGTCTTGTGGGGTGCGCCGCGCCGCGCCGGCTGCGGTGGGATTGTAGGAAGTCTGGGGCACGTGCGGTCGCGAAGAGGTGTGTGGCAAGATGCAGCTGGTACCCGAAACGCTTTGAAGTCTCCTGTGCCGAGGGGGGGTGAACTGGCTTGTTCTCCTTTGTGGCAATTTGTACGACGGCGAACAGCTGTTTTTAAAATGACCTAATGTCCCTCAGTGAGGAGAATGTCTGCAGGAAGGTCAAAGCCTCAGAGCCACAGATGGGCTTTCTCGTGTTTGGGCTGACAGCGTCCCGTTAAGCTCCCTAGGTCCGAAACCGCACTCCCAGCCTGACACATCCGCGTGGTTCGCGAGGTCAGCCCATAGCAGCTGTCAGGGCTACCAGCTTCGGCTGTATTGCACGCGAGTCCAAACAGGAAGTGCCTGAAATCCCAGAGTGTGAGTCTCCATGCCGCTCGCAGGCTAAATTCCTCCATCCTTCAGGCTTCGTTCATCATTGTTCTCTCATGTTTTGGTTCACTTCTTTTTTTTTTTTTTTTTTTTTCTCTGTAGGAATTATTGCGCTGGCTTCTTTGTGTTTGCGCTGCCGTACGGCCCCCCTGCCGCCTTGTCGGCCCGCAAGCTCGCTAGCAGGCGTGCTCTGGGCTGCCCTGCATTCCCCCCGACACGCTCAGAGGGTTCAGTGTGCATTTTGGCTAAAGGCTGCTTCATACGTTTCCGCACGCATACCAGCGGACATGTCCACTCCAACATTTATGACGCGTTTGACGTCATTGTGCGCCTCCGAGGACTGTGAGCGTGTGAGCGTGTCGGTGTGCGCACACGCCGAGGGGGTACGCGGCTTGACCGGAGGACTGTGTGCGCACACGCCGAGGGGGTACGCGGCTTGACCGGAGGACTGTGTGCGCACACGCAGAGGGGGTACGCGGGTGTTGCGCTTGTGCGGATTCTGGGGGGGGGAACCTGTTGAAATGGCCCCACACGGTTGTTTTTTTTTGTTCTTCTTTTCCCTGTTTTTCTGCGGTTTCTCTCCAGCCCTTAACAGATCCAGCCCCCCCAACCCCCCCCTCTACACTCCCTTCATTGGCAGCTGCCTTATTTAAATGAAAATAAAATATTGAAACCACATACCACTGAGACAAACATGGGTGTTCAGTCACTTGGCCAGTTAGTCCCTCCCACTTTTGGGTACCTGTGACTCCTCCTTCCACTCCCTGCCCCACCTTAACTGGACCCCGTGACATTCCCAGTATCACGCTGTAACTCGGGGCCAGACCACTAACGACAGCCTCAGATCATGGGTTGGCCAGCCTGGCAGAGTGGGAGTTTGGGGAGAGTGTGCGTGTGCGCGCAGTGGACCGTGTGTCACTGGCAGTGCTGGGCTGATTAGTCTGCAGAGGAGGCCGCAGCTGTGTATCCATGCCGATGGAGCTCAGGACGCGGGCCTCCCCTGCTCCGATGACTCCTTCCAAGCAGGCTGACACGCCGCGTCAGGTTACGGTGTGAAACCGCATCTGAAATCTGACACTCGCGGTTCCCGGGAGACCTGCGCAGTCCAGTCCGCCGAGGACCATCCCCTGAGCTCAGCTGATCCTTCCTCCCCGGCTGCTGCACCTCTGTTCATCCTGCCATCTGAAGCAGCACCGTCACCCGCCTTGCCATCACCCACCTTCCATCACCAACATGCCCCCCCGCTTTGTGGCTCAAACATTAAAATTGGGACATTGTGAATTGGGGCTTTGCCATCTTGCCCATTTGACTCCTCCCTTCCCCCTTCGGGTCTGGTTAGGGTTAGGGCTTCCTCTGCTGCCCCCTGGAGGACGGGCTCCCCCTTTGGGTCTGGTTAGGGTTAGGGCTTCCTCTGCTGCCCCCTGGAGGATGGGCTCCCCCTTTGGGTCTGGTTAGGCTTAGGGCTTCCTCTGCTGCCCCCTGGAGGATGGGCTCCCCCTTTGGGTCTGGTTAGGCTTAGGGCTTCCTCTGCTGCCCCCTGGAGGATGGGCTCCCCCTTTGCTGCGGAAAGCATGAACTTTGTGATCCGTTGAAAAACTGTGTCTGTTTACAGCAGTACCTCCACGTCAGACGGGGACATTGATACAACTCTTTGCAGTTTTGGTTAAAATTGTGCGATATTTTGTTTTAACCATTGTTAAATTGTATTTAATTACTAGTCCAAACCTCCAGATGGGACGTACCTGGGGCCTCCTGCTTCCCGGCAGCAGCTCGTCTCACCTTCATGAAAGGGCCGAGAATGAACCGCTGAACGCTGCTCCGCTAAGGGCACGCCCACGTGTCATCACCCGCCAATCAGCATATTGCTCTGTGCAGATTTCTCTCATCTGAACCAATCAGCTGCAGTTCCCTGAACACCCGCCCAGCCGCTGGCTGCCCACTTGATTGGTCTGTGTTGCTATCTGAGCTGATTAGCAAATGTAATTATGAGCCCAGGAGGAGTCTGGGAGCTGATTTCACTCGTGGTTTCTCTCCTGTTTGAATCGAGCCTTTAGTGGCTGATTTAAGGCATGGTGACGATACAGGGCACTTTGGAGTATATCAGACGTACTCATCCACGTGGGCTGAAAAAACCAAAATGAAGGTTGTCAGTTCAAGTCCCAAGTTCGACCTAATTCTTGTACCCCAGAGTAAGGTCTAAGCTATATGTGTATGTATTAAAATGCAAATGGCTTTGATTAAAGTTGTCTTAAAATGCACAAGTAAGGGTTTTAGTTTGAATATATCCTGTCTAAGTCAGCCCTCAGAACCTGGGGGGGCTTGTTTATGGGATGGCGTCAGAACCTGGGGGGGCTTGCTCATGGGATGGCGTCAGAACCTGGGGGGGCTTGCTCATGGGATGGCGTCAGAACCTGGGGAGGGGGGCGCTTGCTTATGGGATGGCGAGGCCCAGGCTCATTGGCTGCCTGTCCTGTTCTCCGCAAATGTCATGCGTGAGGAAAGTAAAGATCTCCTCCCTCTCCTCCATTTATCTCTCCCTTTTTTTGTGCCAAAATCCGACCGATTCCACGCTGTCAGCAGCGGGGGCGCCGAGCGGACCAGGAAGCCTGAAAGCCATTAATCACGGAGAATTGGATCCCACCCCCCCGCTCTACCAATCAGCAGCTTTTAATGTCAGGACAAATGATTTCATTAATGGGGCTGGGGGGGTGGGCAGTGAAAATGCTGTTATGTTTTGGGGGCCAATCTCCTCACCTGACCTCTGAGTGGGGTGGGAATCACGGGGGGGGTGGAAGGAGGAACAGTTCTCGTCACCATGCTCAATGCCGGCTGGCTTTCCCAGCGTCTCCTGTAGGAGCACTGGAAGGGTATGGGGGGGCGCTGTCCCAGGATCCTGCTGCTCTCTGTCACACACAGGAAGTGTGTTTAATGGCTGGAATGATGGCGCGCATTCATCTGTAGTGGATTAATATGGCACTCATGTATTATCGGTGCTACGTTTTCCCACCGTCAGGGATACAGCGGCTCCATCTTTCTTTGGCCATGCTCTGCAGAGTCATGGCGCCAAGTGGTTTACTGCTGGCTTGCTGGAGGCACTGGGTCCCCGTCTGATCCCTCGCTCTCCGGGTGACCTTATCCAGGGCTGTCTTTGTACTGTTCTCAATGTGAGTTAAGCTTTGTACTCGAACCGCCCCACCATGGTAAACTCTGAGGGATGGGTGCCATGTGCTCACTGGAACTGGGTGAAGGTTAGGGCCCACCCCCCCCATCCCGCCACCTCAGTCCAGGTCCCCCTTGTAACGTGATATTTTCCTCCCCCCCTCCAGGTGTAAGAACAAGCTGTACCCGGACGAGCTGCCTCGCACCAGTGTCGTCATCGTCTTTCACAACGAGGCGTGGAGCACCCTACTGCGCACCGTGCACAGCGTCATCGACCGCTCGCCGCGCCGCCTGCTGGAGGAGCTGGTGCTAGTGGACGACGCCAGTGAGAGAGGTGGGCACTGTGGGCAGGGTCACGCGCAGGGGGGGCGGGGACACTGGAGACTTTCACTTCTTATTGGATTACACAAAACACACACACGCATTATTACATTTCCATTCAAAGAGCTTCTCTACTTCAGCACATTCATATACAAGCAGAATTAATTTCCTCATCCTCACTAAAATTACTGCTTTTAGTTTTTTTTTCTCCTCCAGTTTGTATCAGAATATTTCAGGCTGATTGATCTCACATTGATATGCATGTGTTCCCTTGGAAGGAGATCACTCTTAAACTAGCAGCCAGTAGCAGAGCAGCCCAGGACTTTGCACCATCACGTCCAGAAGGCTTCACTGAGGCCTGAATTAAAATCCGGTTAATAAAACCAGATTTGAAGAAACGGTGCCACAAAACCAGTAAAAAAGGTTGAACTAACTAACTGAACCCCTCAGAAAAATAAGTAGATCACATCAGAGAGGCAAAAAGCCCTCATTATTATTAATGCCCAGTGACTTTGCTTTGCCCTTGTTAGTTAAAAACAGCCAAACACACCATTTTTAAAAAGACTGTGAAATAAACTAATCGATATGGACAGAACTGTGAAAGTCCCCAGAGCGTCAAGCGGGGAGGGGCCTCCTCCTCGTGTCATGGTGCTCAGCGTCAATGGGCTCAAGATTTCACCACTCAGCTGTTTGTTGTCCAGCTGGCAGTGTGTATGTTTGGAGAAGTGCACTGTTTAAAGTAAGTCCTCCAGAAAGGGTCGCGCTTCGCTCTGACCTCACTTCTCCGGGCTCTCGTCTCTGTGCTCTTCCAGAAAGGGTCGCGCTTCGCTCTGACCTCACTTCTCCGGGCTCTCGTCTCTGTGCTCTTCCAGAAAGGGCCGCGCTTCGCTCTGACCTCACTTCTCCGGGCTCTCGTCTCTGTGCTCCTGGCCAAGCTGTATGTGGCAGAAAGCGGGCAGAAAGGCAGCAGCTGGCCCCCACCCCTTTTACACTTAATACCTCTGCTGATTGGTCCAAAGCCATGAGTGCCGTTGCTGCCACATTTGTTGCTGCACCTTTTACTGATGTAAGAACCTTAGGAAATGTCATGTGTTGGGTGGGACTTCGAGTTGAATGGATAAAAGTCATCACCAAAAGCAGATGATCGTAGAATGTCGGGTCGGGCTGTGGGTCAATGGGACGGCCATCATGCCAGTCCAGAGATGCTTTCAGTTGAGTTAATAACCAATGATAGGATGGAGGCAGGTGAGAGTGGTGTCAAATCTTGCGTCTGATTGGCTGCCGCAGGTTCCAAGTCACTTATGCATGAATACTCAGTACTGTATGAGTTTTCCATCATAGAGGATGGAAATTTCCCTCTTAAACGGTTGAGCATATTGAGAAAGCAGGTGCTGCTCTTTTCACCACCCTTTTCATCCTCAGCCTTTGAGGGAGTCGCTCCGCCCATCAGCGACAGCCTTTATTGAAGCTGAAACTCGCTGTGATTTCCCCCTCCCAGGGCGAGTGTGTAAAACAATGCAGCTTTGTGCTTCCTCTGGCTCCTCTTCCAGCCAAACCTTCAGCCGCTCGCCGGCTTTGAATGAGCTCCACGTTGGTACCACCACGCGGGGAGGAACTCTCGATTTCAGCCCGCTGCGAAGCCACATTGAATAGGACTTCGATCCTCATTGTAGCCCTGACTCGGTGAAAAGGGGGCGGCCTGCTTGTCGACGGCCTCTAACGGGGAGAAGAATGGCGAACGTTGCTGATCCTCCACGCTGCAGCTCTGTCACGACACCGTGCGGTGAAATCCCTACAGATCACTGAATCTGAGGCTTAATGTGGCTGCGGCAGGAATTAAAATCCTGGAGTTTGTCCCCTCTAGCAGAGTTTCTGTTCTCAGTATCGGTGGAGGTATCTCTGGGGAAAGACCTTCTCCATGTCTGGCTTAGCTGACCCAGAAGGTGCAGCTGGATATGCAAATATAAGGTCAGATGGAAGCTCTTGACGGCCCCACAACGAATTGACGACTGATCGGGGTCGTACCTGGGGGTGTTCCGGCTGCTGAAAACTCTTCTAAAAGGGTTTTTGTGTTTTTCCTTTGGTTTGGTCACATTTTCACGTCTAACTGTGGAGTTGCTCCGGTCCCTGGAGGGAATGCAGAAATTAGAGCATCACGGCCTGTCTGGGATGTAGGCTACCGCTTGACCAGCTATGAACTGGATCCTGACGCAAGCCTGCACCGTCCTCTTGAGGAAGTGGGGGGCGGGGGGGGGGGGGGGGGGGGGGGGGGGGGGGGGGGGGGGGGGGGGGGGGGGGGGGGGGGGGGGGGGG
>JAODLD010000149.1:97675-111360 GCA_026781065.1 Mormyrops boulengeri | reverse complement strand
CCCTGGACGCCTCCCTGGTGAGGTGTTCCGGGCATGTCCCACTGGGAGGAGGCCCCGGGGAAGACCCAGGATACGCTAGAGAGACTATGTCTCCTGGCTGGCCTGGGAACGCCTCGGGATTCCCCCAGAGGAGCTGGACGAAGTGTCTGGGGAGAGGGAAGTCTGGGTTTCCCTGCTTAGACTGCTGCCCCCGCGACCCGACCCGAAACAGCGGTAGAAAATGGATGGATGGATGTATTGTACTGTATTGTATTGTATTGTATGACTGATATTGCACATGATTATTATATTACAAGGGTCAGTTTTAGCATTAAGTTCACAGTGACAGAAAGTTGAAATTTATACAGATAGTTGTAACATTAAAAATGCTGAAATGGATGCATAATGCAGCAGTACCTATATATAGTATATATAGTAACTGCTTGAGATAAAACGTCACGATTCATTAATGATAAATTACCATGATATCAGTATGTAACTAAGACTTAGTTTGTGGTTAATTAGTACATAAGTAATAGCATAATACTATATTTGTGCCCCGTCAATTAAAGCTTTGCCATCCATCATTTTCTGTAACCATTTGTCCTATTTAGGGTCACAGGGGGTCCGGAACCTATACCAGATGCTCGGCCACAAGGCAGGGAACAACCCAGGATGGCACCAACCAGGGCACATTCACAATTGATCCAGGTATATAAGATTCTAACAGGTCTGGATGCTGTTCAGCCAAATGGCTATTTCAGTATTAGTTTAAGTACTGGAACTCGTGGCCATAAGTGGAAATTAGTGGGAGAACATTTTAAAATGAATTTGAGAAAGCAGTTCTTTACACAGCCTGTACTGTAGTTAGAATATGGAATAGTCTTCCTGCTAGTGTAGTGCAAGCTAAAACCCAGGGATCCTTTAAATCAGAGCTAGATAAGATTTTAACAACTCTGAGCTATTAGTTGAGTTCTCCCCAAACGAGCTTGATGGGCCGAATGCCCCCCTCTCGTTTGTAAATTTCTTATTGGCACTGATGGGGCACACTCATACCAACAGTCAACTTGGTAACTCCAGTTAACCTCAGCATGTGTTTTGACTGTGGGGGGAAACCAGAGCACCTGGGGGATACCTCACAACAACATGGGAAGAACATGCAAACTCCACACACATGGGGCTATGAACCTTGGTCCTACTAACCACTGCGCCAACATGCAGTGCTACCAATGTTTTTAAATCTTTCAACTTTATCTTTTCAACCCACAATATACAATCAATTTGTATGATAAGATATATATTTTTGCTCAATTTCTGATTAGTTTTGTCTTGCCCTGGATTTGATGAAAAGCTTTTGTTTATTACAGAAATAAACGGTAATTTAACAAAACTGATTAACAGCCCCAGAGGCAAAATCAACAGTTTAGACAATGAAGTTGAATAATTTGATATTAATTCAATTACAAAGAGAAAAATCTGAGAGAACTTGGTATGTTATACTGTAGTAATAAGTTCAATAGAATGACCCATATATTCCCTGTTGTTTTAACTGTACATTAATTTAGGGATTCAATGTGTAATTATTTAAGGAATGAAGTACTTAATGTTAGGTGTGATTAATTAATTGTGAAGCAAATAATGCTGATTTCCTCATATCAAAGACTAACATTCAGTACTCATCATCAACATATTGAATGCGGAAGAAATGTGACAAGGATCAAATCACTACGGCCAGACAACTGGGTCAGAACATCTCTGTGGTGAGTACCAAGTGAGAGTGGTCCAAGGAGGAAAAAACCATGATCCGCTGACAAGGTGTTGGGCATCTTGAAGGATTCTGATCATCTTTTTCTCTTGCCTCGCCACTATCAGCAGGTTCAGGAATGTAAACATCTGGACACCAAGGTTCAGGGGCAATTTTTATCCATAGGTCATAAGACTACATTATTTTTAGTTATTGTTTTTTTACTGCATTTTAATATGAATAGTGTTACACTGTTACCATTACACTGCTAACTGCTATATTTACTTGCCACTTTATCTGACCTCATGTTGTAGTGTTAAATATAAAGTAAGACTGTGTGTTTACTGCCTGCTGCTTTGTTGTTATATATTCATATTTATTGCTATTTATTGTTCTCTGTACAGGTACATCATTTCTTATGGGTTTGTGAGTTAAAACACAAGCAAGAATTTCGCTGTACAGAAATTTCAAAAGCTTGAATCATTTGCATGCTAAATAGATTTCATTTTTTAACTTGCTCCCTATAATTTACTTTGGTCAGAATCACAGGCAGAACTATGTAAAGCATGGGCTTGGGAAGAGGCAGGGACTTCATTTGGGTTTTGGTGTTTGAGAAATGGGAACAGGATGGGGGGTATACATAGAAAATAGCCATTCAGCTTCAACAAAATTACATTGTGAGACAAAATGTAATGTGATTTTTATTAGTAGCAAAGGCAATAGAGCTACCCATAAATCACCATGCCTTTACAAAGCGATGTATACATTCAACCTTGTCTTGAATTAAAAGAAAAAGGCATAAAACATTAAGAAATTGTGTATTCAAAAAAATTCCTGAACAAAAACAAGGAATAAATTGTGTTTGGGTTAGTCTGCTGTCTCTGTCTATTTGTGATTATATTGCTTTCATTTTTATCTGTAATGATTACCTTTTGTTTGTTTTTCATTCCTCTTTAAAGTATCCTTTGGTTGGTGAAAGGCACTATATAAATTAAACAACTTCTTATTGTAGTTGTGGTACCCTAAATCTACAAATTGTAATTACAGAGCCAGAAAATACAAAATCAGAAACATCAGTAAATGTAACAGAACACTAATCTCAGAAGTAACTCAAATGAAATTTCATGGGATATTAACATTTTTTATTAAAAATTATGCCATTGATGTGGAATGAAAAAGGAGGGATTTTAGTGTCACATTTCATGGTTCCTAATGGGCTCTGAAAGCGAGCTGTCTCTTTTCCAGTAGGAATACTGTCACTTAAAGGAGACAGGACAGCAATGCCCTGACGGGCTCTATGCCTAAACTAATGTTTCACTCATCAGTGTGTGCAGCCGCTGACCAGCCTACAGTTCATCACTAAAGGGGAAAAAAGCATTTCTTTAATATATCAATACAGGGCAATAAGCACTGAGCTGGCCGGTCTTATTTATTCATGTTTCATGTGAATTGACTGTAAGATCATCACATTCAAAAGAAATGGTGTTTCTTCACCAAGAATGCTTTGATGACTAGGCTGAGAATGTAATATGTGAGAGCATTCAGGTATGCCTGACCATGAGGAAATTTGGGAATTTCCCCAGTGGGCCAGTTTTATGATGGCCAATCCTTCCTCCCCAGCCACTGCATTATATAGCCATTATACCGGTGTGCCAACCCCAGCATCATATAGCTGTTATATCAGGGGTGCCCAAGCCCGGCATTATATAGCTGTTATATCAGGGGTGCCCAAGCCCGGCATTATATAGCTGTTATATCAGGGGTTCCCAAGCCAGGCATTATATAGCTGTTATATCAGGGGTGCCCAAGCCCGGCATTATATAGCTGTTATATTGGGGTGCTGAAGCCCGGCAATATATAGCTGGTATATCCGGGGTGCCGAAGCCCGGCAATATGTAGCTGGTATATCAGGGGTGCCGAAGCGCAGCATTATATAGCTGTTATATCAAACCCCTAAATTCACACATCATAGAGACTCTAATCTCAACATTTCTAATATATTTGTATAATTTGTAGTGTCTGCAAATTTCTATATTAAGATGACACTAAAAATTGAGAAATTTCAATAGGCGCAAGTATTTTTTCCTCATATAAAGGATAATAAAAACTGTATCAACATTTACACATCAAATTATGACATATCTGAATAGCCCAGAATGTCCTGAAAACATACAGCATATGTGGCTAACTCATGTACATACCATATAATAAACCTAAAATCAAAGGGATAGAAAAATGCTCAAAAATAGATAGTGCTG
Source organism: Mormyrops boulengeri (assembly GCA_026781065.1). Lineage (NCBI taxonomy): Eukaryota > Metazoa > Chordata > Actinopteri > Osteoglossiformes > Mormyridae > Mormyrops > Mormyrops boulengeri. The sequence continues at coordinate 107,379 of JAODLD010000149.1, read as the reverse complement.
AAGGGGTTAAATAATTTAAAGGAAAATCATCTGTAGAAAATAATTTGAATTTTTAAGCATTTGCACTGTTACAGCACTCCACACACCCCTGGTCTCAAAAGACAGCAAGATGGGATATATGAAAAAAAGCATTCAGATAAAAGCATCATTTCATTGTTTTTGAATGATAACATCCAAAGTGAGTGCCACGGGACAGAGTGCATGGGAGATCGCAGACTTTTGGGGGAAGGGACTTTATTTGAGAATCACGCAAACAGAGTTGGAGAGAGCGATCTGGAGGCGTAAACGGGGCACGAAGCAAGAGGTTGAAGAAGCAGCTAGCTCCAATTATGATACTAATGATAAAAATGCAACAAAGAATTGTATGAAAAATCTTTTAAATAATTTTTTTTACAAAAAAATATTAAAACAAACATCAACATATCACACAAATCAGTTAAAACATTATTCTGTATTTAGAATTATTTAGAATTTAAAATGATAGTAAAAAAAAGATAATATTGTATACTGTAGCAGAAAATTGTCAAGCATGTGCTGTTTCAGGAACTTCTAAGTTTTTTCAAGCATTATAGGACATTTCTGGGGGGAAAACGTTTGAATTTAGCCTATATTTGGAATATATATTTAAAACACTGTGATTCATTACTACATTATTTAACAGTGGAACAATAAATATTCATCAATATCAGTGTGTGTATAGCCAATTACGTCCTCTTTTATAATAGACATGACTGGTGTAGGGATTATGTAAAATAGTAGCCTAGTGGTAAAAGACTCAGGTTATGGAACCAAGACCCTTGTGTGGGTCCCTGAGCAAGACCCTTAACCCCAAGTTGCTCCAGGGAGATTGTAATTCCTTATAATTGGGCAATGTAGAGATATTGATAGTCAGACATCTCCTGTTTCATGTGAGACAAGTGTGGTTTATGGATTATTTAAAATTTTAGAGAAATATGACCTCAAACATACCATATTTGTCAATACAGCCATTGTAATGTCATAGAGATTGAGTGTAAAATTATATAAAAATGGTGCAGTATCAATGTCTCTATATCAGAGATATTGATAGTCAGACATCTCCTGTTTCATGTGAGACAAGTGTGGTTTAGGGATTATTTAAAATATGAGAGAAATACGATCTCAAACATACCATATTTGTCAATACAGCCATTGTAATGCCATAGAGTTTGACTGTAAAATTACATTAAAAATGGTGCAGTGAAAGTTGACCATATTTGGTGGAGGTTTAGTGTAGTGTCTTGCCTTTCATGTGGTAGCAGAGATGTTTGTACCTTACGGGTAAATCCTGAGAAACTACCTGTCAAACTTGGCTCATATATTCCAATGCATATACTATATACTGTAATGCATTTTCTTGAAAATTGTACAGTAAAAGTTGACCAAATTTGGTGGAGGTATAGCCTAGGCCCTGGCCTTTCAGAAGGTACCAGAAATCTTTATACCTTAGGGGATAATGCTGAGAAATGAGTTGTCAAACTTGGCTCATATATGCCAACGCATGTTCTGTAAACCCATGGATTTCAAAGTGGATTTTCTTTAAAATGCTACATTAAAAGTTGACCAAATTTGGTGGAGGTATAGTGTAGGGCCTATCCTTTCAGCAGGTACCAGAAATCTTTATACCTTAGGGGATAATGCTCAGAAATGAGCTGTCCAACCTGGCTCATAATATAAATTTATATGGATTTTAAAGTGCATTCTTTTAAGTGGTATATTAAATCTGACCAGATTTGTTTAGGAAATAGCCTTGAACGTTGCCTTTTAGATGCCATATGTATTGTTCATACATTATGGGAAAGTAAGACATTAATTGCATTTAAGTATATCCTGTACTTTGTACATACAAGTACTCACCCTTTTCCTATGCGCGATCGCTTGGAGTCTGTTATTTTCCTAAACCGTAATGTACGGCTGATACCGTAATGTCATGTCTATGTGTGCACCTCACATTTTAAGCGCCGATGATTTGACCGTGTTTCGGCGAAGCGCGGGTAGCTTAACCGCAGTAGTATGTTGCATGAACATCAACAATACCTTGCGCCGGGGAGTGTGGAGTAAAGCCTTTTAAAGCTGTCTCTCCAGGTGTAAGCGGTTCTGCCGATTAGGTACTGCCCTCCGTTCGTCGGGGGCGTGGTCGGGGGCATGATCGGGATGTGACAGTGAGACACTTCACAGGTGTACGCACCGCTTACAAACTTGAAAATATCTTAGAATCACTGGAATCAATGAATGAGTGAAATGTTGATAAAACAGAAGTATTCTTAAGAAAACAAAAGTGAAACAGTTCATCATTCATGGTTTAATATTCTGAATGCCTTGTCTATAAGGGATGTCACATATCCAAAAGCCTCCACAGAAACTTGTGAAGTCATGATATGGTATATATCTCTTAGTTTTACTCAGAATGGCTTGCGACAAGTGGGTCATGGCAGAAATATTAGAAAGAATGAATTCGAACACATAATTGAACAGCATCTTCATTGCTCGGCTGGCTTCCGATTTTAATACTCACTGAAACACAATCTTTAGTACTAGACTTAGATTGACAGTGTCAGAGTCTCAGAATCCAGGCCATTAGCTTGGTTCTTTTCAGGCACTGACAATGTCCTCATTCTCTCAAAAGTCGTCAGGCTCACTTACTGCAGGGATCACCAGCACTCACTGCTGTCTCACTCACTCGCTCTTTATGCCCCACTTTTGAGCATCCTGCACTGAAAAAGTACCATGCGACTCTGTGATTAAACGTACATGACTAGAACCACCTGACATTCCTTGGTGGGTAATTAATATCTGTCCCTTATTTCACGCGCATGACTTTGTGTGTGTCTGTGTGGGTTATGTATATTTTACAGTGTAGGGACCTACTGTCCCCACAATGCAATAAAAACCTGTTATTTTGACGTTGTGGCAACCATTTCTTTGTGTGCCACTAACAATATTCAAAGGGACTGTCACATCAACTTTGAAGAACAGAAACGGCACACTCCTGGTTTTTAACAAACTACTCATTTCCCAATTATTATAGCAGCTGTGTTTCTATGTTTTTATTTCATAATTAAACCTGGTACACAGGTTAGTATTTCATTTTCTGTTTTGTAATTTTTTATTTAAATTACCTGCATAGACTGCATTTGTTTTATGTTAGATTATTTATTCTTCTTTCTCGTTTCTCTTTTTGTACATAAAAATAGCCCAAATGGTCCCAGTGTGAGAAGAGTTCCTAGCCTGCGGCCCCTGGGTTATTTTAGTTTGAGATCCCTGGTCTAAGTTGAATGGAATTAGTGCTCCGTTTAGGGCACTCGGCATGCTGTCCTGCAGGGTGCCTGCAGTAAGGACCAAGGAGGAGGAGTTTTTGTTTCCCACAGCCAGCGAGGATGTGCAGAATCCAGTAGCATATGGCATTGCTATTGTCTGTCATTGGGGTACATCTACAAACATATGAGACATATGAGTCTTTATTGTACAAGTTAGCTAGAGTGAAGTGGTAATATTCAAATTAAGGAGTCTCAGCTGTCCAGCATATTGCTTTTTAGGAGTCCCATCAGCAGGCCTTGAAAGCACTTCATGCAATGGAGGTGAATGTCACCAGCTGGTAACCATTTAGACTGCCTTTTGGTTGTAGTGTTTGCAAAACAGGTGTGAATGGTTGACACCCTTAGAGGGAGAGCTGGTCACTGCAAGCTTTTAACAAATTCCTAAAACTACAGATGAACCAACTACTTTGTGAGCATGAATTCTCCACTCATCACCCTTGGAGACAAGAGAATCAACATTGTTGGGTGGCATGGAAGCAAGATCAAACTCAATGTAAAACCATTCTGTGTAATACTTTCCATGTAGCTGTCACTTGTAATGCATTATGGATACCTTCGTAATGCATTACAAAGTACAGTGGTACCTGTAAACACCCATTTAAAATAATGTAAATACAAATAATTTGTTCAAATAATACGTTTACGGAAGGCAGACCAATACACAACTGAGCATACGCTTGTTGGTGGGCTGGTCGCTTGAATGAAGCCAAAACATGGAAATGAACCACAACTCCCCCCCCAAAAAATCGTAACAATTAACATTAAAATACTGAATAACAGTCAAAAACAATGCAATAATTTCGAAAATGTGATTTTTTTTTTATACTGTACATAATTTTCATATGCCTAAAATTTTTATGTACATTTCGTGATGCCATGCGTTGTATGGCGATGAACTTCTTTGTATGTACTATAAACAAACAATACGCAGTTGCCACTATGTATGAATGGAGAATATAACACTTAAATAGGAGTTACTTAATAATTTATGTTATTAATGAAGTACTGTAATTTCATGTATAGATATGTGACTGTTAAAAACCACTCACTGTGTCACAATCAATCACTGAAAGGTACCGCTATACCAGAATGTTCTGCCTCTCTATTTTCTTTTTTCAGATATTCGACCTCTGAAGAGATATAGTAAAGACATACATCTACAGTACAACAAGTTTTTTATACATTCCACAACTGTTCTTGGGCATACTGTATGCTTCTTCGTGTTTTGGGTGGTTCTTTGGGGTGCTTTCAATGGACCCTTTGGGATGTTTGTGTGTTCACAGTCTGAAACACAGTTCACGAACAGGTACAAAAATTTTTCGAATATCTGGTTTGTAACCCGATTTGTTCGCGAACAGGTCTGTTTGTGGGTCAAGGTACCACTGTATCTACAATGCATTATTGCAGTTAATAAGGCATTATTGCATCCTCTTTTGACCATCATGAGGCATTATAGTGTTGATTATAATTCTTCATAAGCTCCAGCACCACAACAGCTTACGTATAATCATTCTACCAATTATACACATAACATTAGAAAATATTATAAATACCTTGCTTCTTTTTATTATTAAAAAAATGAAATGTAATAAGGCAAAGTGCATTTATAACAGTTCATTATCTGCTTCAAGTAAAGTAAGGGTATATTCATGTCTATAATGTATTTATAAGTAGCTATAATCTTTGAAACAGGTTTTGATGAATTACAAATGCAGAACAAATGTCAAACACTGATGTAATATTTGCTTCAAGTTAAAAAAGTAGGTAACACGTACCTGATGGGGCACAAATACTCAGTAATCACTCAGTAATTACTCAGTTACTACTGAAGTACAAATTATGAACAAATCTTGAACAAATATAGTTGCTACTTAAGATTTAACATTAAAGATGCGTGATTCATTAATGAACAAACATGAGATCAGTATTTCACTTGTATTATTCATTACGTGTTCATTCAATTGTTCCTTAGTAGTTCCTTCAGTAGTTCACAAAAGTTTACAGAATTAACAGATATAGTAAATATAGTAACTGCTTGAGATAAAACATGTGTCGCAATTCATTAATAAGATGATAGATCTTTATTGTCACTATTACAGAATAGTGAAAAACAGTTTAGCAGCTCTCAGTTTAGCAGCATAAGAGTAATAAATAAGAGAAATAAAATAATGAGAAATAAGAATGAATGAACATGAGATTAGTGTGCAACTAAGACTTCGGTTGCGGTTAATACATAAGTAATAGCATAACTATATTATGGACAGCACTACACACAAGCATAAATGACCACCAAGACACATTGTGATTCGATCACTTAAACCAGTTACCGAGAGTTCTGGGATGCATTTGACCACATATCTTTTTTAATGTAAACACATGCTATCACTACCTGATTCGTACCACCTGCTCAATTTGTACTTCGCACATCAGTGTATGCGCTGCATTATACTTCACAGGATGTTTGACGATGCCACCTGATTTGTGCCACTTCATTTCATGACATTTCTAGAGATCATACCTGCATTTCTTGAACAGCTGAATATCTCTGCACTGGTAGTACAAGTCATTATCAAACCGCGGATGTCTCTGTTAATCGATTAATGTTGGGTAGACTGTGGACTGTTTTTGCAGGAATACAGTTGGCAGGTTCTTGCAGTGGTTAGCTATTCCCAACACGGTCACTGCAAAACGCCTAACAAAGAATCAAACAACAGGGTAACATATATAACACACTTTAAAGTAAACATAAGAAGAGGAATTAACAAAGTACAAAAACAGATGTCCAAGTTTTGATGTAAGTGGAAAAAATACACTGGGGGTTCAACATCACCTGGTAGTCTAACATGTCCAAGCATGAAAGTGCAGAAAGAAGCATATGTTTTTGTCAGAACATCTTCTGTCAGATGATCTCTGTAGGTCAGCTTGCTCCTCAGTCTTCTGCAAACCAGCGTTCAGCCCTCTGATGACGAGCAGGTGTCTGCTATATTCTTTGAATAAACTGAGCCGAGGTTTGCTGTAGGCACAAGGTAGCCAGCCAAGCAGGGAAGAGAGTGCTACTCTGGACACTGGGTTTTTATCTTTTCACTGATTTGGCTGCTGATTTCTGTACTTTTGCTTGTAAAATCTGCATGCATGGTTAGAGTTCCCCAGTGGTACACACAGAGGAGCTGTGCATGTGTCCTTTAATTAACGGACACTGTGTTTCAGTTTTCTGCTCTAAAAAAATTGAGTTTTACCCGACATCCTACAACTCACTACAACTCCATTCTCATTCTCCTCCTCATACTTATGAATACGGTCTGGCCCCATACTATACTATACAAACATTTCCCATTACATTCTTCAGGGATTCATTGAGCCAATCCTTTGATCATACAAGATGCATTTTGGTCATATACTTTCTGAGAACCTACATCCTTTTTTAAATGAAACTATATTCTGGGCACATTAATGTGTTCTTCAAAAAGTGTAAATTATGTAAATTATTTTAACAAAAAAGCAGACAGGATAATTTCCCAAATTACACAGGATAAATTATCACTGCATTTAGCCAGTGGGCTCGTGGCCCTTTAATGTACCCTTAAGTGAGAATTCTGCTGTAAATCAGCATGGTTTTAAACCCCTGGGCTGAACATTACCCATATATTAGCATAATTAATATTAACACCCCCATCATGACTCTATAACAGCTTCTTTTCTGTGAATGTTTTTCTACTAGAAAAAATAGCCCTCTTCAGCTATATAATAATAAAGGTATATCTTAGTTTTGTTTACATTTTAATAACCCTTAGATTGATTGTCATAAAATGTGATATGTTATTCATTACTGATCTGAAATTTCTTCAAATGTATTGGGAGAATATACAGATGTCTCCTAAACTGACCTATCCCCAGACCAAAACTGAAACCACTACCAATGATCTAGCTTTGGTAATAAGCATCTATCTAATAAGCATCTTGTCATCTTCTTGATACTATCCGTCAGCCTCCAGATCCAGCATCTCAGTTTCCAGAGAACTGGTGAATTAACAGCACCTGTTTTCCATGACCATACATCTTAAATTCCACCATTGCCTTTTGCCATGTTATGAGATATTGCAACTGTCTCCGTACTGAGCTGTTCTTCCAATTGTGATTTCTGACTTCTTGGACATGTTTCCTAAGACTTATGCCTTGCGATTTGGATTTGGTTTTGTCTTAGATCCTGTAACGCCTACCTGCCTGTTTTTCCAGTGTCACTTTGTAGATTATGGTTCAGCACTGTTCTGATTAGTAAACAAACAAGGATCCAGCACACTGACCCAGACCTACAGCTGTGGCCAAAACTTTTGAGAATGACACAAATATTAATTTTCCCAACGTCTGCTGCCTCAGTATTTATGATGCCAATTTGCATACACTGCAGAATATTATGAAGAGTGATGGGATGAATTGCAATTAATTGCAAAATCCTTCTTTGCCATGAAAATGAACTTAATCCCAAAAAACCCATCTACTGCATTTCAGCCCTGCCACGAAAGGAACTGCAGACATCATTTCAGTGATCCTCTCGTTAACACAGGTGAGAGTGTTGACGAGGACAAGGCTGGAGATCACTCTGTCATGCTGATTGAGTTAGAATAGCAGACTGGATGCTTTAAAATGTGGTGCTTGAAATCATTGTTCTTCCTCTGTTAATCATGATTACCTGCAATGAAACGCGTGTAGTCATCATTGCTTTGCACAAAAAGGGCTTCACTGGTAAGGATATTGCTGCTAGTAAGACTGCACCTAAATCAGGGGTGTCAAACTGCATTCCTGGAGGGCCGGAGTCCTGTGTAGCTTAGTTCTTTCCCTGTTCCATCACAAATGATTCAGCTCAACAGCTATGTGGTAATTAGCACAAGAAGTTGAATCAGGCGTGTTAAACAAGGGGAAACCCAAAAATGTGCATGGCTCTGGCCCCCCAGGACTGGAGTCTGACACCTGTGACCTAAATCAACCATTAGGACTTCAAGGAGAGAGGTTCAATTGTTGTGAAGAAAGCTTCAGGGCACCCAAGAAAGTTCAGCAAGTGCTAAGACCATCTCCTAAAGTTGATTCAGTAGAGGGATCGTGGTACCACCAGTGCAGAGCTTGCTCAGGAATGGCAGCAGGCAGGTATGAGTGCATCTGCATCTACAGTGAAGTGAAGACTTTTGGTGGATGGCCTGGTGTCAAGAAGGGCAGCAAAGAAGCCAATTCTCTCCAAGAAAAATATCAGGGACAAACTGATATTCTGCAAAAGGTACAGGGATTAGACTGCTGAGGGGTAAAGTCATTTTCTCTGATAAATAATTGTTTGGGGCATCTGGAAAAAAAGATTGTCTGGAGAAGAAAAGGTGAGCACTACCATCAGTCCTGTGTTATGCCAACAGTAAAGCATCCTGAGACCATTCATATGTGGGGTTGCTTCTCAGCAAAGGGGGTGGGCTCACTCACAATTTTGCCTAAGAACACAGCCATGAATAAACAATGGTACCAAAACATCCTAACCACACCTGCCTTTTCCAGCATGATGGAGCACCATGCTATAAGGTAAAAGTGATAACTAAGTGGCTCAGGGAACAAAACATCGACATTTTGGGTCCCTGGCCAGGAAACTCCCCAAGACCTTAATCCCACTGAGAACTTGTGGTCAATCCTGAAGAGAGCGGTGAACAAACAGAAACCCACTAATTCTGACAAACTCCATGCATTGATTATGCAAGAACAGGGTGCCATCAGTCAGGATTTGGCTCAGAAGTTGATTGACAGCATGCCAGGGTAAATTGCAGAGGTCTTGACAAAGAAGGGCCAAGACTGCAAAGACCAAGACACAAGACTGTAATTGCCAATAAAAGCCTTAGACACTTATGAAATGCTTGTAGTTATACTTCAGTATCCCATAGAAACATTTGACAAAAAGATCTACAAACACTTAAGCAGCGAACTTTGTGAAAAACAATACTTGTGTCATTCGGAAAACTTTTGGCCATGACTGTAAATTCCATTCCCTTAATGCAATTTCACCCAATGTCATGGAATTAGAGAAATGGCTTCTAAAGTTAAATATAGGTTAAATGGGACAAATTTGTCCCACTATCTCGCCTCATGTATATTTGTCATTTGTTTTATGTTGTATTTCTGCTTCCCTATGTTACATATGACCCCCTCCCTATCTATGGCTGATATAAATGTGAATGTAAATACTTTAGAGCATATGTATAAAGCAGTAATTAAACATAAGTTGTCCTCCGAAGGGGGGGGGGGGGGGGGGGGGGGGGGGTTTTTAAAAAAAAAAAAAGGTTTAAATTTAAAATTAGAGTGTGTTATCCAAACACCCGGGGGCTTGCAAGCTTTGCGGGGAAA